>JAJPUD010017673.1:0-10110 GCA_023553655.1 Myrmecobius fasciatus
TTTACCTTCATCCTATATGTGTCACTATGTTTTAGATGTGTTTCTTGTAGACAACATATTGTGGGATTCTGGTTTTTAATCCAGTCTGCTATCTGCTTCCGCTTTATGGGAGAGTTCATCCCATTCACATTCACAGTTAGAATAACTAATTCTTTATTTCCTGCCATCTTATTTACCCAAGTTATGTTTTCCCCTTTCCTTTCCCCTTTCTCCCTTCCCCCCTCCTCAGTACTTTGCTTTTGATGACCCCCTCCCCCTGTTTTTACTCCTTTCTCCTGATTCTTCTATTTTCCCTTCTATTAGTTTGTTCCTTACTTTTCCTCCTTTCCCTCCCACTTCCCTCTAGCAACAGACAAGTTTCTATGTGAAATCAAATGTCTGATATACACTTTTAGAGCCCAACCTGATGAGAGTAGGATTTACACAATGCTCATCTCCCTCCCCTCTTTCTCGCAATTATATTAGGTTTTCTTTGCCTCTTCAAGTGATTTTACCTTGTTTTTACCTTTTTTTTTAGATCTTATTTTACCACTTTTTCCCTCTTTTCCCCATTATGACAACCTTTTACCCTCTAGTTCTCTTTTTCATATTATCAAAGTAATATCTAGTTAATTTTACCCCCAAACTTTAAGTATCCCCCTAGTAAAAATAAAGTTCTCAAGAGTCCTTTCCTTTTTACCTTTTTATGCATCTCTTGGGTTCTGTGTTTGGGTGTCGAATTTTTTGTTCATTTCTGGTCTTTTCATTAGAAATAGGTGAAATTCACCTATATCATTGAATGACCATCTTCTTCCCTGGAGAATAATGCTCATTCTAGCTGGATAGTTTATTCTTGGCTGTAATCCAAGTTCCTTTGCCCTTCAGAATATCTGCTTCAGGCCCTTTGATCCTTCAGTGTGGAGGCTGACAGATCCTGTGTGATTCTAATTATTGATCCTCAGTATTTGAATTGTTTCTTTCTAGCTGCTAGCAGAATCTGTTCCTTGGTGCTATAGTCCTGAAATTTAGCCACGATATTCCTTGGGGTCTTAATTTTGGGGTCTCTTTCAGGAGGTGATCGGTGAATTCTTTCAATGGTGATTTTGCCCTTTGATTCTACAATCTCAGGGCACTTTTCTTTCAGGATTTCCTGGAAGATAGTGTTTAGATTCTTTTTTTCATCATGGCTTTCAGGAAGTCCAATAATCCTTAGATTGTCTCTCCTAGATTTATTTTCCAAGTCAGTTGTTTTTCCTAGGAGATATTTCATATTTTCTTCTAATTTTTCATTTTTTGTTTTTGTTTGACTGATTCTTGAAGTCTTATTGATTCAGTCATTTGCATTTGTTCAATTCTTATTTTTAAAGTGTTGTTTTCTTCAGTTAACTTTTTAAGCTCCTTTTGTAACTGGCCAATTTGTTCATTGCACTCTTTTTCCACTTCACTAATTTTATTTTTCAATAAATTGGTGTCTTTTTCATATCTCTTTTGCAGGGCATCGTATCCTTCTTGCAGTGATTTCAGTTTATTTTCACATTTATCCTCCAGCTCTCTTTTGAGGTTCTTTATGCAATCTTCCAGAAAGGCCTTTTGAAAAGGGGACCAGTGATGTTCCTTGCTGATTTTCTCTGGATTTTTGTCTAAAGGAACCTCTTGATCTGGGGTGATCATTTCTTCTTTGCCTTGATAAAAGGTGTCTATGGTGAGAGCTCTCTTTTGCTTCTTCATCATTTTTTTTTAGACAGCGTGGATATCTCTTTCAGGTAGGGAAAAAAAAACGGAGGCTGAAAAGCTTTGCCGTGGGGCACTTTGGGGAGTTGACTTAAGGTGCTGGGCCGGTGGGGGCTAGGACTAAGTCCAAATTACTCCTTAAACAAGGCAAGTCTGCCAGAACACCTGCCCCCAATCAGGGCAGAGTGTCCTCAGTGCCTCAGATAAACTCCAGGTGTTTGGAATTTGGAGTTTGGAATTTCTGCCAGGATGAGCTGAGCTGAGTCCCACCCTCACTTCCGGCCTACACAGGAGTCGTCTATTTATCTCTCTGTACGAGTCTGACTAACCTGATATGAAGTTATCCAGAGAGCAGTGTCCAAATATTTCTGAGTTCGTTGACTTGAAGATCAGTACAGAGGCTTATTTTATTGTTGATTTGAGAGAAGATCGGAGGAGAGGCAGAAAGTCACCTTTTCTCTCCACCATCTTGGCTCCGCCCCTCTTTTGTCCTTACATTTTTTAAAACTTCATCTGAAGGATAATGTATTTTGCTCAAATCTTTTACCCTTGCTCTCTATATAGCTTTATGCTTAAATATGTTTCTTGTAAACCATATATTAATTTTTATATAAATGTAATTTTTAATCCACTCTGCTGTCTGATTCATTATTATGGGGCAGTTCATTCCATTTGCATTCAGTTATGATTACTAACTCTGTATATTCCTCCATCCAATTTCCCCCACTTTGTTTATGCTTTTCTCCTCCTTTCACTCTATCCTTTCAAAACAATGTTTGGCTTCTGATCATCACTTCCATCCATCTGCTCTTCCTTTTATTAAGCTCCTTTCTATTTTTCCTTTTCTCCTCCTCCTTCCTTAAAGGATAAGATGAATTTCTATATCAATCCTCAGTTTCTTGCAAAGCTTAATCTGAGTACCACATTCCACTTGAAAGTTTTTCTGTTATCTCTAAATGCTACTTTCTCCTTCCCCAAAGAACTATTCTTTACAAAAAAATGCTTTACTTTTTGTAGATGTTTCCCCTAATAGAATGAAAACTCCTTGAGGACAGGCACTATTTTCTTGTCTGGTTGTTGGGATTTTATTTATTTGATTATTTTTTAGTGCCTGCTCAATGTGCTCATTGCCTGCTTCATAAATAGATGCTTCATAAATACTAATTGGATAATATTTATAGCCTCAGAATATTTATACTCTTCAAATCTCATTTTTTTTATTCTTTACTTATTTGGGTATTTTAAAATGGATATCACTCAAATAAACTATGTACATATGATCATATAGATTCAACCTAGTACAATAAAATCAAAACAATGATACTGAGTTTACTGTTTGAAGAGATCTGAATCGAAATCCTGCCTTTGATATTTACTATTTGTGCAGTAGTGGGCAAATAACTTTCAGCCACAGTTTTCCTCTCTAAATAATAATGTCTGGAATACTAACTTTAAAGGATATATACTTATCACAGAGCCTCTAGTAGTTAGTACCAGTGCCATATTCTTAAGTTTTTGTTCATTTACTGTCTGGCAGGGCTGTTCAAAGGATCAAATCTGAGATTTGAAAAATTGTATAGCCTATCAATATTAGATATTATAATGTTATAATTTTGGCCAATGATGTACTTTATTGATTTTTTTTTTGTATTTTCCTGAGGAAACAATATTATGAAGCAATTAAGATATGAAATTTGCTATTAAACCACTACAGATTTTTTGAAGGAAAAAAACACACTATTAGCTACATGGAAAAGAAGCTTCTTGTCAGTAATGGCAATATTTTAAGTCTGCAAGCATTTGCCTTAAGATGATGTTGTTTTTATTAAAATAGGGCATAATGAAATAGATCCACAAAATTCTTTAATTAGAAGAAAATAAGATTTTCTAGTCTAATGCCTTATGTACCTATTTATATTCTCTAAAACTATTTTAGAGAATCTTAAGATGACCCATCATCTGTTGAAACATTTCTAGTGATATAGAGTTCGCCTACATGACAAGGCTGTCCATTGAATTGTAATGTAGTTTTATTTGTTCAGAAATCTTTCCTTCTAGTTAGATAAAATTTGGGTCCTTGTGACTTCCACCCATTAGTCCTAGTTTTCTCTTCTGAGACCAAATACCTACACACACACACACACACACACACACACACACACACACACTTTTATCTTTATTCTATATAACTCTCCACATATTTGAAGACACTATACATGATTGATTCCTTTATGCTGAAAATTCATCTGAAATGTCATAGTCTGGAGTTTCTTTAATATTCTTGTCACTCATTTGTAGTTATTCTACAAGTTGTTTCTCTCTAAATGGTGGTACCCAGAACATAATACTAATGATGTGGTCTGACCACATAGCATAGTAGGACTATTGGGTCCTTGGTTCTGAAAATTATTACAATCTTTTTTCAGGGGATATCTTTTTTCTTTAAGAAAGCTTGGATGTATTGAGTTGGCCTATTGTATAATAGGAAATAATAGAAAGGGAATAAAGATGAATTGATGAGTTCTGGGAACAGTAAGAAAAGTTCTGAAGAAAAACAGAAAGTAGCAAAGAATTTTCATGATAGTTAGAAAGCAGTAGAGATATAGTGAATGGATTCAAATAAATAACCAACTGAACTCTTTTTCATGTTGAAATTAAATCAAGTTATATGAGGAGTATCATAGAATCAATACCGATATTTATTGTATTACATGGGCTACTTGATTGCTTTTGATTTAATTAAAAAGAATGCTACTCTGTTTAATAGGCATATTTCCCATGTTTCTGGATGTTCCTTAAGTCAAAAATAATGAGTTAATCCCCAGAAAGTAATTTGGGACTTTCATGAAGAATTCAAATATTATCTCAGGCACCTATTAGCTATGTGATCCTGGAAAAGTAACTTGACATAAGTCCACCTCTGTAAAATGTGGATATTAATAGCATCTACCTCCCAGACTTATTGTGAGGATGAAATGAAAATATTTTAAAGTGCTCTGAAAATTAAGTGTCCTATAAATTGAGCTATGAGAATGATGATAAATAAAATGATAATGATGTTAGTAATAATATTCTCCTTTGTGCCTCCCAATTTACTAAAATTAATAGGGTTAGAAATGGAAGCTATCAACCCACTTGTACTAGGACTGGCAAAATGCCTAAAATACACTTTAAAATTGTTCTGTTATACTTCTTGTACTTGAAATATTGTCCTAAGATATGGGACCTATATATTGAATTTATCAGAAGGATATGTCTGCTGCTAACTCTTATCAAAATAGATACACTGTCAATGTTTTTTTTTTCCTAAGATTTTTTTAAAGTTAATTTTGACCAATTAAAAATGGAAAACAAAAAACCCATGACTATAGATTAATAAATAGTTTTAATTTATACTCTTATGACATCTGAATACACACATACATTTTTAAGTGTTCTAAAAGATACCTCAGAACTGTTTAACATGCTAGTCATTAGCTTTTGTGATAACAACTCTTACAGAAAAAGAAAATCAACTGAGTGGGTTCGGGTTACAAATGGCTATATGTTTTAAAGAAGCAAGTAAACCATTAAACATATAGGAAGGGAGTAGTCACTTATATAGTGCCAGGCACTATGCCAAGTATTTTATAAATATTATCTCATTTAATCCTCACAACAATCTGTGATTACCAATATTTTACAGTTTATGAAACTGAGGCAAAAAGTTTAAGTGACTTGCTCAAGGTTACACAAATAGTAAGTGTCTGAGACTGGGTTTAAATCCAGGTCTTTCTGTGAGACCCGGTATTGTGTTTATCCATTTTTCCATTTAGCTGCCTTAACATAGAACTGACATACATATGTGTATATATATATATGTATATATATACATATGTATTGATGTGATATGTATGTGCATATATACATATATAATGACTATATATAGATATGTATGAAAAGAAGAAAAGATAGTTCCATAAATGAAGCTAAAATGCTTAGCATCATTGACAATATTATTATGTGATCGAACAGAGAAGGTAGTAACAAGAACAGATATGATATTTTGAAATTCAGCCTTCTCTAAGATACTCATTTTCCATCTTCTGTTCTTGTCCTGTCCAATTTTTGCTTCCATTTTATCCTTATCTGTCCTTATGATGAGCTGTTTATCAGATAAGTTATTGCAACTACAAGTTCAAATGTGAAAAAAAAAACTATTTTATAACAATATGCAATCTCTGTTTGTGTTATGGGACAGTTTTAAACTTTCAGGGGCTCCCTGACAGTAAACACTGTCAAATAATTGTCCCCTAAGAATTGAGCAGTCTCCATTGTATATTAGCTAACAAACAAAAGATAAACAGTGATGTCCTGAGAGAAAACTAAAAGGAATCAGGATGTGAAGTTGCAGCAGATGAGTCAGCATGCACTAGGAAAATGAAAATTTCATATGCAGTTTGAAGAGAGAGAAAGTGGAAGAGATATGTCATGGCTACTTTCCACTGTACCAGGACAAAATGAAGATGGATAGAGCTGATAAAATGCCTTGTCTGTGACAGGAACAAGCAGTGGGCAAAGCTTATAGACGGATCATTGGAGTCATCCACTAAAGAGATAGAGAATGAATTGAGAAACATGTCTCTGTATGATTCCTGATGACATCTGAATCAGGGCCGTGCTTTAGGAGAGGTAACAACGTTTGAATTCCAGAATATCAGAAAATAAGAACTAGAAGAGATGCCAGAGCCATCTATTCTACCATTATATGAAAAGAAGCCTCACTGTAGCATGAATGATAAGTGATTGTCTAATTTCCGCTTGATGATTTCCAAGTGGGTGGGGGGAGAGTAGATAGATCTGATTTAACTTCTAGTAAATATGATATGATAAAAATGGTTACCCCAATCAGCCAATGGACCTACATATTTATAAATAATATCCTCCTCTTATGGCTTTTTATAATAAATGGGTTTTTTTGGAAATCTTCTATCCCAGACAATCCAGGGACACCATCACCTTAAGCATCACCATCACCACCATCACAACCACCAACACCAATAATAGCAATACATTTAAATGCAGTCTTATAATAGGCTCATTTTTATACAGAAAAACCTACTATTTTTAGAAGCTTCTTCATCAATATACTGACCATCCAGTATAAAATATAATAATATTTTAATTGTAATATAGTGGCTACAATGCTGGATTAGGAATTGTGCATTTAAATTCTGGCTCAGACATTTGTTACCTTTAAGGTTGTGACAAATCATTTAGGACACTATAGAGTGGTGTGCCAGATAAGGTACTAGGCAAGGAATAAGGAAAATCTGAGTTCTAATGTAGCCTCAGAGATTTTCTTTGCAATTCTAGACAAATTGTTTAACTTCTGTTGTTATCAATACCTTCATCTGTAAAATGAGATAATGATGGTACCATATCTCATAGTTGTGAAAATAAAAAGGGATAAAGTTTATGTCTAGCAAATATTAAAAATTATTATTATTGTTTTTTATCAAACTTCCATTTTCCTTATTTGTAAAATAGTATATGTATATATATATATGTATATATATATTATATGCATAATACATATTTGTATATGCATGTGTGTTTATCTCACTGTCTAGCAGGGTTGTCAGGAGAAAAGCATTTTAAAAGTACTTTATTTTAAAAGTATTTTATTTTAAAATACTATATAAATGCATGATCATTAACATTGTCAACTTGGAGCTTATAGAAAAGGATAATAGTTTTTTTTTTGTTTGTTTTTTGTTTTTTTTTTGTTTTTTTTGTTTTTTGCTCCAAGCACTTACATTCTAATTGTTTTGTGTTTTGTTTTGAGGCAATTGGGGTTAAGTGACTTGCCCAAGGTCACAGAGCTAGGAAGTGTTAAATGTCTGAGACCAGATTTGAACTCAGGTTCTCCTGACTTCAGTGCTCTATTCACTATGCCACCTAGCTGCCCCAGTCTAATTGTAATTGAAAATTACAATTGCTAATTGGGAATAATAGGCATGTATGCACTCTATGCAATTCAATACATCTTTATTTAACAGTGTGTTTAAGGCATTGTGCTGGGTACAGGGGATACAAAGAAAAGAAAATTTAAAAAGTTTCTGCCATCAAAAAGCTTGTGTTCTACTGTTCAATAAAACATGTAAATAAATACAAAAGTAATACTACCACTCTGATTGGCATTATCTGAAGGATATATAGATTAGATTTTCACCATTATTCTCTAGGGTTCTTTGGTACCCAGTTTGGAGCTGTCTATACACTCTGAAATTATTCCAGGTCCCACTGATAGTATTTCTCCAATTAGCATGAGGAGATCTTGTTCATTTAGCCATTAACATTGATATTAGCTTTTAAAAAGAAATATTTATTTCAAAATAAAAAAACTACAAATATACAAACGCTCCTCCAAGAAGTGGAAGGCATATTACCTCTGCATGCACTTCTCATATAATTTCATTCTGAGGAGAGAAAGGGGATTAGATTCATACTTTAGTTCATTTTCTACAGAGCACTGGTCCAGTTTCAAATTCAGCCCACCATTCACATTTTGAATTCTAAGCACTCTAGCTTTTCAGGGCTTCCCTGCATCCCTACATGACTGTACCATCAAACCTGGAATCCTATCTCCAACTTTCTTATGGCTTGTGTTTCTGTCTTTAATGAGGATCACTCAGAATGACCCTGGGGTCAGTCAGCAACTGAAATTGAGAAGGGAAAATGACATAAAACAGGTACCCATGGGCTCAGTACTCTGAGCTGAGGTGTAAAAGAGGAAAAGTAGGGGAAAGAAGTTCTTCCTCTCTCACTGATTGAGGTCATGGGAACTTTACTGTAGAGGAACTGTGATTATCACTCCTTGAGAACAAGAAGAATAAGGGCAGATACACATAAACAGAAACAAAGAGTGATTTACAGAGAGAGACAAAGACAGATACAGAGGCAGAAAGAGAGAAATAGAGGGAAATTCAGAGACAAAGATAGAGAGAAGAAAAAAGAAAATAGAAAGAAAGAAAGAAAGAAAGAAAGAAAGAAAGAAAGAAAGAAAGAAAAAGGAAAAGAAAGAAGGGAGGGAGGAAGGAGGGTAGGGAAGGAGGGAGGAAGCAAGGGAGAAAAGAAGGAAGGGGCAAAAGAAGAAAAGAAGGAAAGAAGATAGAGAGAGAAAGAGAAGAAAGTTGGGAAAGAGGGAAGGAAGACAGACAGACAGACATCAGATAAACAGGCAAAGAGACAGTCTCGTTCATATTAGTCAGTCAAAGGAGGCTATACTAACTCTTTGGCAGGGAATGAAGATAGCCTCCATCTTAGGAGAGCTGGGCATACTTGGGACAGATACAAGGTCACATTAGCTAGATGATCTTCATGTATTCCAAAAGCCTCATTAAACAAGGAATAAAATATGTAGGTAAATATTAAATGGATTGGAGATAGAGAAAAAACTGACAATTGAGGGAGTGGAAGAGTTTTAAGTAGTATATCATATATGAGTTAAGTATTGAAGGAAAATATGAATTTTACAAAGTAGAAGTAAGGAGGAAGTATGTATTTAGGGAGGGAGGAGACAACTTGCTCAAAAACATGATTGCAAGAGAAGATACAGTGAATTGAGAAGACAGGGAACATACCAGTTTTACTGAAAAGTAGAGTGTGGGGAATGGAATAATGTGAAATATGTCTAGAAAATCAAGATTGGAAAAATCTCTAAACATTTAAGTGAGAAATTGATGCTTTGTACTAGAGGAAATAAATGTAGGGATAGTGACTAAAATAATGATTTCACTGAGTTAGGAAATTTTAGCATAAGAAAATGCTACCAATAAAGGTCAATGCCATTCATGCCATTACTGCTTACAGGAATGTTGTGAATTCATTTTCAGATAAATTGAGATGAAAACAAGACACTTCCAGACTCATAATAGAAAATTATGGTTATTAACCAGTAAAATAAATAATGCAACCATGGGTGATGATTAAAGACTCCAAGGATCTATTTTTGAATAATCAGGTACTCTCACTATGGAAAAATAATGGGGTATGTGTTTTGGTGCTGTGAAAAGAGTAAAGTAAATCTTCCTGTCTAGTTTTCCCTCTCCAAATACTCAAGGATTAGGTCAAGCAAAGTAGGTGGAAGCAGGAGAAATATTTTCCTTCAGTGGATGAAAAATTTTGTGAAGGTGGAAGTATAGAAAAATTCTAAATTAAAGGACTTAAGCAAACTTTGTAAAATAATTACATGGGCATATTTTAATTTTACATGATCCCCTCTACCATCCTTTGCTTAATAAAAATAATTATATAAGAAAGGAAGGGGGAGCTTAGCAAAACAAAATAACATACTTAAAAAATCTACTACTTAAGATAACTGTACAGATATGTATACATGTATTGTATTTGTCATAT
>JAJPUD010017673.1:20062-30675 GCA_023553655.1 Myrmecobius fasciatus
GGGGTGGGGAGTTGGGGGGAAAAATTTGTAACGGAAAGCTATGTAAGGGTTATTGTTGAAGAATTACCCACATATATGTTATGCAAATAAAATAAAATTAAAAAAAAAGAAAATGAATTGAATTGAATAGTGGATATGCAAGGAAAAACCCTTTATTCACTGTGCAAGTGTTTTTGTTTTGTTTTGTTATTTAGTGAGACAATTGGTGTTAAGTGACTTGCCTAGAGTCACTCAGCTAGTAAGTGGTAAGTATCTGAGGCCAAATTTGAACTCAGACCCTCCTTCCTGCAGCACCTAGCTGCCCTCAAGCCCTTTATTCATTAAGAGGACTAGGCATATCATCAAAAAGATGAAGGAGAAAACTAATTAATTAATATGTCACTACTTTACATTTCTGGAAGAAAAAAAAATTTCCTCAGAAGGCAAGATTTCCTTTGAGACAATAGAGATCCTCCACTCAGAAAATAAAACTTCTAAATTGGGTTTTTATCCCATCAATTGAATCTTTCCTGTTTTCTATCTCATATGAATACACATCACTACACGGGGTCACAAAAATGGTTAGGAATGAATAAAAGTTCTTAACTTGTTCATTTACTTTGATTAATAAAGTCTATTTACTAGGTTTGTTTAATAACCAAAAAAGTTAGTAACAACAAGAACTGATTTATATGTCTACAAAAGATAAAAGAATTATTATTTGTAATAAAAATATGGAAATAAAATACATGACTCATAAATATAGTGACATATTACTGTGCTTTAAGAAATGACAAATATGAAGAATTTAGAAAACACAGGAACACTTGCATGTAATGATGTAGATTGAGGAAATTAGAAACAGTAGACCCATTCTCATAATGATAATATTGTGAATAAAGTTATTATGGAAAGGCTGTAAAACTATGATAATTTGCAATTATTAATCAGTCTCATACTGTCAAAAATTTAAAGGATACATTTTTATTTTTAGTTCATGACTAATTAACTGGGGTTTAGGGAATGTATGCTTTGGTGGTAAATGTTTATTATCAGAAAAAAGTATCAGTATTTTAAAAAAAAACTAGACTTCATGGGAATTTCAAAACCCATTCTCTTAATCTGATAAAAGAATAAAGCTGTTCCTAAAAGAATTGGAACAAGAAATAGAAGACATAGACTTCTGGAAAGGTCCTGTCTGTTTCAAATTTGTGAAAAATTTTTCTAAAATCCTATTGGCAAAACTTAGATGACATTTATTATCATCTTCAGAATCCATGATCATTATGACAAGCCCTGTTTCTGCTTTGGACAAGTTGGTAGTTGACTACAACAGATAGAAAGCCAGACATTTCACTCTAATGGCCAGGTAGAAATGTAATTACTATTTTAACAACAGTAGATGATAGCCTAATCAGTTTGTAGCCCATCTGCATTCCCTAAAGTTTATCATTAAAAACATAGTTTAGAGTGATTTTAGCCTAGTCTTACAAACTGCTACTACTGGGATTAAATAGCTCTTATTTTAGACAAATTAAGACAATGTTTAAACTACTAGATTTCCCAAATTTTCAATAGGCTATTAATCAATAAATATGTCTATGATCAAGAATTAGATACATGGCTAAAACTGAGAGAAATCATGAATGATTACAAAAAAGTGCTCTGTCCAATATAGTCTTTGCCTTTAGGAATCTGTGGATTAAATCTAGTTTAAGTATTCCAATAATGTGTTTTTGTTTGTTTGTGTGTTTTGTTTTATGATTTATGTTGGGAGAGAAAAATCAGAGAAAAAGAGAAAAACTATGGGAGAGATTTTTAAAAAGCAGAAAAACGAAGTGAACATAGCATGTGTTGATTTACATTGGCTCCTTAGTTCTTTTTCTGGATGTAAATGGCATTTTCTGTCCAAAATCTTTTGGGATTGCTTTAGATCACTGAACTACTGAGAACCAAATCTTTCATAGTTGATTATTTCACATTCTTGCTGTTATTGTGTAAAATATATTCCTGATTCTGCTTGTTTTCCTTAGCATTAGTTCATGTAACTCCTTCCAGGCCTTTCTATAATCAGCTGGTTCATCATTTAAAAGAATAATATTCCATTATTTTCATGTACAACAATTTGTTCAACCATTCCCCAATTGATGGGCATCCTCCCCTTTCCAATTCTTACCTACTGCAAAAAGAGCTGCTATAAACATTTTTGCAAATGTGGGCTTTTTTTCCTCCTTTATGATTTGCTTGGGATACAAACCCATTACTGGCACTGTTGGGTCAAAAGGTACTCAATTTTATAGCCCTTTGAGCATATTTCCAGATTCCTCTCCAGAATGGTTGGATCATTTCCCAATTCCAACAACAATTCATTAGTGTTCCAGTTTTCCAACATCCCCTCCAATGTTTATCATTATTTTTTTTCTCTCATCTTAGTTAATCTCAGAGGTGTGAGATGGTACTTCAGAATTGTTTTAATTTGCATTATTCTAAATTTAAAACATTTTTTCATATAACTATAAATGGCTTTAATTTTGCCAAGTGCAAATTGCTGGTTCACATCCTTTGATCTTTTATCAATTGGGGAGTGACTTGTTTTCTTATGAATTTGATCCAATTCTTTATGTATTTTAGAAATGAGACCTTTATCAAAAATAGACTATTTTTTCCATAAAAAAGATTTCCCCCCCCCACTTTGTGCTTCTCTTTTAATCTTGTTTGGTGTTGTTTGTACAAACCCTTTTTAATTTAATGAAATCAAATTTGTCTATTTTACCTTTCATAATGGTTTCTAGCTCTTCTTTAGTCAAAAATTCCACCTTTCTCCAAAGATCTGATAGGTAGATTTTTCTCCGAATTTGTTATGGTATCATACTTTATGCCCAAATCATGTATTCATTTTGACTTGATTTTGGTATGGAGTGTGAGATGTAGGTCTATGTCTAGTTTCTGACACACTATTTTCCATTTTTCCCAGCAATTTTTGTCAAATAGTGTTCTTATTCCAGAAGCTGGAGTTTGGAGGTTTATCAAATAGGTTGTTATAGGCCTTGACTACTGTATTGTGTATATCTAATCTAGTCCACTGATCCACCAGTCTATTTCTTAGCCAGCACCAAATGCTTTTGATTATTACTACTTTATAATATAGTTTTATGTTTGATGCTGCTAAGCCACAGTACTTTTTTCATCATTGATTCCCTTGATATTCTTGATTTTTCTTTCAGATGAATTTTGTTATTATTTTTTCTTATTCTATAAAAAATGTCTTGGCAGTCTTTGGCATATCAACCAAATCAACCAAATATGGCACTAAACAAGTAGACCAATTTAGGCAGAATTGCCATTTTTATTATATTATCTCATCCTATCCATGAAAAATGGATATTTTTCCAGTTGTTTAGATTTGATTTTATTTGTGTGAGAAGTGTTTTATAATTGTGTTAATATAGTTCTTGGGTTTGCATTTTTTTAGTAATGTCTGGCTCTTCATGACTCCATTTGGGATTTTTTGGGGGGCAAAGATAGTGGAATAGTGAGCCATTTTCTTCTTCAGCTCATTTTACAGGTGAGGAAACTGAGGCAAAATGGTTAAATGACTTGTCCAGGGTCATATAGTTAGTAAATGTCCAAATATTTATAAAAGTAATGTCTTTTATGAAGAAAGACGTTATGGTGTAAATAGAATAGAAGAAGCACTGGTCTCTGAATCAGCAAACCAAGATGTAAGTCCTGTTTCTTTCAATTTTAGGTAGTGAATTGGGGCAAGTTACTTAACCTGAGCCCAAATGTCCTTATACTTCAAATAGGGATGATAATATCTTCACTGCATACATCACATGATCCGTATGAAGCTCAAAACTGATTTTGTCTGTATGGGACATTGTAACCACAAAGAGAAAAGCAAGTAGAAGTTGTATTCAGAAACATATTCAAAGTCTATCAACTATCAACTGAGAAACCAAAACACTTCCCCAAAAAGATGAGTTTCAGTGAATAAAATTTGCTTATATTGTGAAATATACAGCTGAATTTGATAGAGTAGGCAAAGAAGATGAATCATTATTTCCATTGCTCTCAGGCTGTATATGTATAAAAGACACCATTTGGAGATGTATTTGTGATAAAATATTTTCTGTTAAATTTGCAGTTGATTTTTAATGAAAGTTTTTAATTCCAAAACCCACAAGGCAAAATTGCACTGATCCACCCTTGAAACATAGGTCTATAATAGATGCATACAAGGCATTAAGATATAAGTTTCCATAATTTGTGTTTGGTTCCTCCACACAAGATATAAACCAGAAGTTTTCATGGTGGTTTTGGTAATTGGTTCTACTTGCCACTTTTTATGTTTATATAATATGCTGATTTAGCGTAAAGCTTTCCTACCTCAATATTTGACTAAAGGGAAAAAAAAAAAACTTATTGAAAGCAAAACATTGCTGTGCCTGCCAGTTACCCAAGGCAGGGAGTAAGAGAACCTGGATTGTAGTCCCAGCTCCACCATTAATTAGTTGTATGTCTTGGGAAAGAAATTCTACTTGCTCCTGATGTAAAATGAAAGGATTTGTATTAAACCTTGCATAGATGATCCATGCAGTGATTTGGCAGCTTCCCTCTAGGTCTTTTAATATCTTGCTGGCAACAGTCACTGCATTCTAGTCATCCATCTGTTCCTCTTTATTGTCACACACCATTCTTTTCAGTCACTCTCCCAGACAGGTTATCATTGATAATGTGCTGCAATCTACTTATATCTACCATATAGTTTTTCCTTATTTTGGAGTCTCTGGAAAATGCAATTCTGTCCCAGAATTCATAGTCATAGAGCATTGTTGGAAAATATTTGAACTAAAGTGATGGACTCTGGGGGCAAGACATTATATTGATGGCATAAGCCCAGAATATACCCAACTCCAGTTGAGATGAATCATCTCTTAACAAAATTGGCCTAATTTTCTACACAGGGAAAATTAAAAGACTCAAACAACTATATCCAGATGTATATAAAATTGGAATTACTCTCTCAGTCCATATATTTTGAACAGATGCTGAAAGATATAATCATCCTTTCAGTCTGCATAAGATATCAATACAGATATGATCCTCAATTTTTCATTCTATCTCACCTCACATAGAATAAAGTAATAGTAATAATAACAATTACATGTAAAAGGTACTTTAAATTTGCAAAACATTTTACTTTTGCTATTTCACATTATTCTCACAATGATCCTGGAAGGTAGGTTGCATTATTATCCCCATTTTATAGATGAAGATTCTAAGGCTGAGAAAAGTTAAATGATTTATTTTGGGTAATATAGCTAATAAATGCTTGGGACAAGCTTTAAAATCAGGTTTCCCAAAATTAACTCAAACATTTTGTCTACTGAAAATCTTGTCATTTTTTTTAACTCCTTACCATTCATTTCTGTACACTTTTACTTCTCAATGATCTAGCACTTTAGTTTAGGGCCTTATCACCTCAATCATAATTGATCTTGAAGTTTTTGTTACTGTTGTTATTTTTGTTTTACATAACTTTTACAAAACGTTATACATAAAGTTAACTCAAAGATACCATATTCTGTGGGTCAAAAGTCACCCAAAACCACAGCTAATAAGGCTTTAGTTGATAAATATATTTATATTAACCAACTAGAGGGCATATTAGTTCACTAAATTAATATAGCAAATAAAGTGACAAGAACATCTTTTCCCATGAATTCAAGAGTACATTTTCCTAGATATCACTACTGAAGAAAAACCCAAGCAAGGAAATGCATGTAACCAGTGAGCACACATGGAAGACATATATGTGGTGGATATACTTGTAATCAGGAACACATCAAAAGAGTACTTATCAAGTACCAGGGACATTGTGTGGCCAAGCAATGTAGATGAGAAGGAGACATGTAGGGACATGTGTGGGCATGGCAACTAATACTTCTAAAGCTGCAGAGCTGATGATGTCATCTGGTAATACCCACTACTCTCTGCTGGGTGTTGAATCTAGCATTTGCTCTTCAATGGGCAAAATGTTTTCTCTGCTGGATGTTTCCACTGCTCTAATCACCAAATTAATTTCTCCTTCTTCTTCTTTCTGCTGAGTTTCATTTCATTGAACACTTCAAAATCATCAACTAGTATTCAAGTGCCTAAAATGACTATCCTTGACAAGGGTGCTTTGATGATCTTTTAGGGAATGGCTAAGGACTATGAGCCATCACACTGAACTGGGCAATCAGTAATTACTACCAGAAACCTTCAAGCTAAGATTGTTTAATATTTTTACTGCTTTTTCACTGGTGCCAGCTTAGGGTCCCTGATACAAGACAGTTTTTCAACTTGTAATAAGAAATTTCTTTCTAATTTCTATCAAATTTCTAATTGTGATATTTATTATAAGTTATTGTGAGATATGGTACACAGCTATGAGAAGACATATTAGTTCAAAGCAAATAAATGATGCTGTTGATAAGAATGATGAAAATGGCAATAAGGAGAAAAATAATGGAATAGTATGATAAAGAAAATATCCTCCCTAACCCTAAGCATGTTTTCCCTAAGAATATAGATACTCAGGAAATACATAGGAATAAGTTATGCCTTTGATATTGCAGAGCACCCTAAATTAAATGCTGATGTATTTTACTCTTTTATAACTTTAGTGACAAATTGGTTCTTCTAGGCATTTCTGCCGATCTTCTTTTAGTACTTTTTAAAAGAATTTCTGAGTTTCATTCATTTCTTGTCCAACTGCTATTGTCTGCTACCATCTGCCTGGGTGCAGTGGCTAAAAAGCCTTTCTCTAGGGGGAAAATTCATAACTCTTTTATAGATCTATTAGCAAAGCCCAAGCCTTTGGGGTACTACATCCCGGCATTCTAAGTAGCAGGTAACCAATATAGTTCTTTGGCTTCAGACTGCTATTTTATTTTGGATGAGAAGTTTAATTTTAATTTCTAATAAGACCCTGATTAAGAATCTGCAAACTTAAATGTCATGTCTTAGAACCTATCAAAAACAAACAAACAACAAAAGCAACCCTTAGGGAAGCTAAATTGTATAGTGAAATGGTTGTCTGAGGTATCCTTTTCTTATTTCTAATAGTTTTGGGCAAGTCAATCAAGCTTAAGTGACTTTCCCGGGGTCACACAGATAGTAAGTGTCAAGTGTCTGAGGATGGTTTTGAAACTCAGGAGTTCTGACTCTAGGGCCAGTATTCTAGTCAGTTCATTACCTGGGAGTCCCTTAAGTATTCTTCTAAAACTTAATCTTAAGTATTAACCAAATTATAATAAATCAAAGACACAATTATGTTACTTTTCCCTAAAGGAAAGTTTAAAATAATGAGTCAAAAGAGAAGGGCAGATGGGAAAAAATAGAGAGAGATGGAGGAAGGAAAATGAAGAAAAGAGAGAGAAAGAAAGGAAAGGAAAACAAAAAAGGGAGACAGGGAGGAAAGGAAGAGAGAGGAAGGAAGAATTATAGGGAAAAAAGAGGGAAGGAGAGGAAGAGAGAGTGAGAGAGCCAGACAGACATAGAGAAGGGGGGAACATGCAGTGAAAGACAGAGATATGAACAGAGACAGAGAGTTCCCTTTAGCTTATTTTTATTTATATAAGATTTGATAAGTCTATCCCCCATTATGAAAAAAGGAAGTATTTAATTGTTGTTTATATGGGGAGAATTACGTGAGTCTCAGTATCTTTTGTTTCTATAGTTCTATAAATATGCTAGGGGCAGAGGAGAATTGAATAGTGAATAGCTAAGGACTGTGAGCCACCACACTGGAGACAGGACATTTGTTATTCATCACAAAATATCTCTGTCTCAGGTTTTTCATTGGCACAAAACTTTCCAGATCTTAAAGTACAAAATTATTATGATTGTTCAAACTTATTCTTCTCATGTATTTTATAATTTTGAAAGAATCAGTGTAGAACAAACCAACAATTAATTGTTCTTTTATGATTAATGTTCTTCAGATCACTAGAAAGATGGGTAAAATTTTTTGTTTGTAATAGAATCAAGTATTGAGTTAGAAGCAAATCTATAGGTTCACTTAAGGGATCTTCTTGTGGGGAAAAATCACTTTTATCAAGTTTATTATCATGAATCTCTCCTCATTTTCAATGGTATTAAGATAGAAATAAGGGGCCAAGTCACTATTCTGCTATGATTTTTTAAATACTTAATTCCATGGATTATTTATCCATGAATTGATAAAATTGGAAAATAATTACAAATACTATTTGTTTAATGGAATGAAAATATTGTGATTCAGGCTCATTTTTTTAAGTTTTTACTGGAGTCATTTTTATATTATTATAATTTCCCCCAAGAGATCTTTCCCACATAACAAATGATATTTTAAAGACAAAAATTAATGGAAATATATGTAACACACCACATTCATGTACCTTCCACCTCTGCAAAGATCACTTGAATAGTTAAATTACAAACTGCTTTACTAAATGGTTATACTGATTGATTCATAGATCCATCAACAATGAACCAATGTGTTGGTCTTCCCAAAAATCAACCAAAATTGACTATTCCATTATTATCTTAGTCAATTTGCAGCATGCAAGGTGAAATCTTAGGGTTTTTTTATTTGTATTTCTCCTAATAGTGATTTTGACCATTTTTCCATATGTTTAATAGTTTATAATTCTTCTTCTAAGAACTGTTTATATTATTTTGATAGCTAATCTATTAAGCAATTTGAGTATAGATAAATGTACATTATCAACACATGTCCATAAACACAGATGCATATATTAAACATATAAATATGTATGCATTTATATATGCATATATAAGCACTAATAACAATATATATTTAAGTATGTGTAGAGACACATTCATAACATACATACATATCTATATATACACCTTTATATATGTGGGTGTATCTATAGATCACTATATACAAATATACACCTTTCAGTTCATTATTTTTACATCTTAGATGCTATTATTTATGAATCATAAATACCAGGCCATTATCAGTGATCTGACACCAAGATTCCTTTTATAATTCTTTTCCAATTTCATTTCTAGTCCTAAGTGCCTTAATTTTGTTCAGAAGGTTTTCAATTTTATATAATCAGTTTTATTCTTTCTAATTGATACTTTCCTTTGTTAAGAATAGCTATGAAGTCCATGTGACTGGTTTTCTTCTGATTTTAATTAAATAATATTTAATATTACAGTTATGTATTAATTTAGCATCTATTGTAAAATGTGGTTTAAGATATTTAAGACAGGCCTAATTTTTTGCTGACTTCTTTCCAGTTTTTTCTTTTTTTAATTAAAGTTTTTTTTTTATTTTAAAAATAAAGACATGGATAATTTTCAACATTCATTCTTACAAAATCTTGAGTTCAAATTTTTCCTTCCTTTCTCCCCAGATGGCAAGTGATCTAATATATATTAAACAAGTATAATTCTTCTATACATATTTCCACAAATATTATGCTATCTAAGGAAAAATCAAATCAAAAAGGAAAAGAAATGCAAGCAAACAACAAGAAAAAGAGTGAAAATGTTATGTTGTTGTCCACATTCACTTCCCACTGTCCTTTTCCTGGGTGCAGAAGGCTTTCTTCATCACAAGGCCATTGGAACTGCCCTGAATGATCTTTTGTTGATGAGTCATGTATATCAGAATTGATCATTTTATAATCTTGCTGATGCTGTGTATAATGTTCGCCAGGTTCTGCTCATTTCACTTAGCAACAGTTCATTTAAGTTTCTTTTGGCCTCTCTGAAATCATCCTACTGATGATTTCATATAGAACAATAATATTCCATAACATTCATATACCATAACTTATTCAGCCATTCTCAAGCTGATGGGCATCCACTCGATATCCAGTTTCATGCCGCCACAAAAAGGGCTGCCGCAAATACTTTTTCCACATCTGGGTCCTTTTTCCTCCTTTAAGATCTCTTGGGATACAAACCCAGTAGAAACATTGCTGGATCAAAGGTTATGCACATTTTGATAGCCTGTCGGGCATAGTACCAAAATGCTCTCCAGAATAGTTTTCCTGTGGTCTTAAGCAATTTGACAGATGAGGTGGTACCTCAGAGTTGTCTTAATTTGAATTTCTCTGATCAATAGGGATATAGAACACCTTTGCATATGACTAGAAATGGTTTCAATTTTTTCATCTGAAAATTTTCTATTCATATCCTTTGGTATTTATCAATTGGAAAATGATATGAATTCTTATGAATTTGAGTCAATTTATTTTATGAATTTTAGAAATAAAGTCTTTATCAGAACCCTTGAATATAATTTTTTTCATAGCTCATTGTATCCATTCTAATCTTGTCTGCATTGGTTTTGTTCGTACAAAACCATTTCAACTTAATATAAACACAATTATACATTTTGCATTCAGTAATGTACTTCAGTACTTCTTGTGGCACAAATTCCTTCCTTTTCCATAGATGTGAGAGGTAAGCTATCTTTTGTTATTATAACTTGCTTATAATATCACTCTTTATGTCTAAATCATGAACCCATTTCAACCTTATCTTGATATATGGTGCTAGGTGTGGGTCAATGCCTTGTTTCTGCCATAGCAATTTCCAATTTTCACAGCAGTTTTTGTCAA
>JAJPUD010017674.1:0-30672 GCA_023553655.1 Myrmecobius fasciatus
GAGTTGCTGTGACCATAAGAATTTATCATCTTGAAGCCAAAACAGAGATAAGTCTCTCTAAAGTTAGATGAACTGGTCACTAGATGGAGGACTGTACTTTGGGACCCCTATTATTTCAGCAAGACCTGTACGAATTCTACCTGGACAAACCTCAAGAAATAAGGGTCACTTCCAGAAGAATCCTATTCTGATGAGTAGGACTAGATCGCATAATAGTGAAATATGGAAGAGATTGCCTGTATTCTCAAGGACTGTGCATAGTAGGTACTGTTGAAGAGGAGAGAATTCAATTAAAATCCTAGTAACTAATTATATTTATGTTCTCTTGTTAAAAATCCATGAAAATGTAATATGACTTCTGTTGAAAGAAAATGATTACTAAAAAACTCAATAAATAGGCAACAAGCAGAAAGGATAAACTTCACATATTTCCACTATAAAATATTCTTTTACAAAAGCTATCAAATGCCTCAGCATGTATCTCTCCCTTAATGTGAAGTCTGATAAAATGTATTTAATTTTGTATTTTATGTTGCTCTAGAATTAAATTCATAAGTTGGAAAGAAATGATAATAAAGACATAAATATCAGACACCTACAAAACTGAAGCAGGAAAGCACTGTATGGAAACTATTTTATGTTGGTTTTACAAAAGTAGGACAATATTTGTAAATCATGAGTTGTCTTTAAAGTCATATTCTTTCATTTCCGTGAAACAGAAAGTAATTCAATTTAATCCATCCAATCTAACACATATTTATTAAATGACTACTCTGTGCAAAACTCTGTTAGCTCTTGGGTATACCAAGAAAAAATGAAAAAAAAAAAGTCACTGTACTCAAGCAATTTATTTTCTACTGGGGAGATTCATATACATGATCATTTTGGGAGGAAGACAGCAAAAATAATTAGAGAAAAATGAACTGAGGTAGAGGTGAAAAGGGTGTACTTTCCTAATGTGAAGGCTCAGAAGCAGGAATGGAATTCTACACTAGGAACGGTAAGTAGGCCAGTTCAAATTTTTAATTTTAATTTAAACACAAAGGAACACATTGTCATTAGACATGATATGCAGGACAATTGTGGGATGTCTCTTTCTCAGACCAGTGGACTGGTAGAAGAGATCCTCAAATTTGGCTATCTAACTTAACCTGATTTATCTCTATTAAACTTTTTCTTGTGGAGCCAAATCAAATTGTGATGTATATGTTAAAATCTCCCTTTTTGGATGATTACAAATGCAATTAATTCATCACAGAGTAGTAGATGATGAAAGTTTTTATAAAATTTGAAAATCTGTTACAGTGATGTATAATAATGAAGATAGTTATAACTGATAGAATTTTTAAAAAATTTAACTGAATTTTATTAAGAAACTATCATCATCTTAAAAAAATCAAAGTATCAAGCTTTCAATTTTGGGAGTAAATTTATAATATTTATGCTTCTGAAGTTATTAAAGCTTAAAACTGCTCTGAGACTTCTGGAACACTCTGTACTGATTCAATAAAACCCTGACAAATCAAAAGAATGTGAACTGGAGCCTATGACATATCATGACTGAAAAGTCTTTAGACACTGTTCATATCATAAAATGGAAACATTCTTACAAGGTTTTAATTATTACTAAAGCTCTTATTAATTTTGTCCAAAGCAAAAGTGTTCATATTCGAATTTTAAAAAAGCTATTGTAAAAAATATTGCTACAAGTACTATGTGTGAGTTTTCTTGGTCCTTATCCTCCCCGACAATTATAATAGCTGGCACTTTTCAAATCTGCTTTAGATATTACCTCATTTGACCTTAATTTTCTTTTTCAAGAAAATTTATTTTTATTTCTCAGCATTCTTTTCACATTTTAAAATTTTGAATTCCAAATTCACTCCCTCCCTTCCACTACTTCCCCATCCACTAAAAAGGTAAACAATATGATATCAATTATGCACATGAAAGCATACAAAACATAACTTGACCTTCACAACAGATATGACAGAGACATAACAGGACATAAGATTATGCCCATTTAATGGAGGAGGAAACTTTTGCCTCAGCAAGAATAAATGACTTCCCAGGGTCCGAAAGGCTGGTGTGTATCTGAGAAAGGATTTGAACACAATTCTCTCCTGACATCAAAACCCAATGCTTTCTATTACACTGCTTTTGCTACTACTGTCATCTACAGGCCCTTGAAAGGAATTGTTTTCACATATGATTCTGATTACTTTGGCCCTGGTCTTTCCCTTTAATGATGTACTAAGAAGGTAACTGTCTTTATCACAAGAGATAAGGCTACTCAGTTTGCTTGTGGTCACAGACTGGAGTAACACAACAGTGACAAAAGGGCTAAGTAGGTCCTCAAAAGCTCTGACAATGCCTGACAAACTCCATCACAGGTAAATCACTGACCTTCATAAGTGAGCACAAATGACACTTCTCTCCTTGTGAAAACAGTCTCAGTAAACAAACCAAATGTCCTTATTCACTGATGTTTCAGCAAAGAAGGCAGTTAGGAAAGACAGGCTAGGTTTTCAAATGACGTGACTAAGAATATTTGGGTTGATGCTTAACACATTTTCTCTGGGGTTCCATGGCTATTTCTATACAGACTCTCCAATTCATTCATTTTTTCTACTTTCCATTTCATGCCCCCACAAAAATCATTTTTTTTCCTTGCGCTCCTTTGTGCTCCAATTCTTTATAAGTGAAACAAATTCCTTCGATAGCCCTCTGCTGTCCTACAACTTCAGGCCTACCAAACAGTTTCAGCTGGGAAGTGTTGGCGTACATTGTTTTATTTCCCTGTGCACCTGTTCTCCACAAGCTGAACACCCTATCTTTGTTGGTGGTGCTAACAGTGACAGTCAGATCAAATTTAGTGCAGTCATGCTGCATGTGAGCTTGATGGAGATGGTGAATGCTAGTCCAAGGACATGATTGGGGCTGCTACTGGGCTGCTATGTGAATACTCCAGAGCATTCACAAATTGCTGCTTGGTACTACTGCTTAATGATTAATTGCCTAACTCTGTAAGAAAGATCACATATGCCTCAGGTTGCAATAAAGTTTCTTTACTTTTTCCATAATTTTGCATAATTATTTCAAAAAAGTAAAGTTAGGAATTGTGGAAAGCTTTTAAATTTTCTTCAAGTTAAGGATACTTCTGGGCACTATCTGTAAACACAAGCAACTCCCTGCCTATTATAACAAGTAACAATATCCTTGTACCCCCAAAAGCACTAATTAGCACACTAATGATGCTAATTTTACATTGCAGCAATCTGCATTTAGTGGTTTATCAATTACTAGACTTCATACAATCAGGATGTATTTCTGAAGAGTCTACTATGGGCCATGCACTTTGCTAGGCAATGGGGATACAGAGAAAAACAGTTCTCTCCTCAAGGAGCTTATATTCTATAGGAAGACAACATGTACACATCTACAAACAACTAAAATGAGTACAGGATGTGCTATTTTTGAGGGTGGAGGAGAAACATTATCAGTTGGTGAATTAGAAAATGCCTCCTGTAGGCATTTGAGGTGATAGTTGGAAGATACTTCAGGGATTCCAGGAGACAGAGGGGAAAGAACATTGTGTGTAAGCAACAACTATGTGGTCAGTTTGGCTGAACCACTCTGAGTGAAGGGGTGCAATGTATTATGGAGAGGTAGGATGTAGTCAAGTGGCTGCTAGAAGAATATAAATTTGATCCCAAAAGTAATAGGGAGCCACAAAGAAGAATGACATAAGTATACTTATATTTTAGGAATATCATTTTACTAGTTGTATGGAGAATGGAATGGAAAGAAGAGACTGGAGATAAGGAATCTATTTCAATAATTTGAGTGAGAGGTGATAAAACCCTGAATTAGAGTAGTTTGTGAAGTGTGTAAGTATCTAATTAGGGCTGTGTAAGTGAAGAGAAAGGGAAAAAATATAAGATATTATGGTAGTATAACTGACATGACTTGGCAACTGATTGAATAATAATGATGTTGATGATGAGGACAGGTCATTTGGCGGCACAACAGATAGAATGCTAGATCTTAAATCAGAAAGACATGAGTTCAAATGTAGTCCCAGATACTGGGTGTGTGACCGTCTCAATTTCGTTCTCTATAAAAAAGGCATAATAATAGTACCTACTTGGCAAGGTTGTTATGAGGATCAAATGAAATAATATTTGTAAAAGCCTAGTACAATTCCTGGCTCAAAACAGGTGCTACATATTTATTCCTCTTCCCCCTAACACTAATGATGGTGAGATAATAAACAATGGCAAACAATAACTAGGCTTTAAGATTTGCAAAGCACTTTATGTTCTCATTTTGTTCTCACAACAACCATGTGAATTAGTGCTACTATTGTTCCCATTTTACAAATGAGAAAATTCATGTTTACACAGGTTAGTGACTTATGCATGGTGACAGTTAATGAATATCTGAGGAAGGTTTTGAACTCAGTTTTTATTGGAAAAATGGGGCAGGAGAGAATCAGGAATCAAGGAAGGTTGTAAATTTAGGTGGTTGCCTCAACAGGAAAAGCTAAGTGTATAAGGACAGGAACTGCTACTGTTTGGCACCTAGCACAATGCTCTGTACACACATGGGTACTTAATAAGTGCTTGTTGCAGTTGCTATTGTTGAATTAAAGAGCAAACAATTACATCATAAAGTGAATTTAAGTTTAACGACCTTTCAGTATAATGAGTTTACTACTAGATAAGTCACTGTGGCTATAGACTAATTGTAACAGAACATTGACTGAATTAAATAGAATGGAAACTGCATGGTATAAATAAAATATCCTATGATGTTTCTGTGTGTGGCAAACATTCTGCATAAGATTTCATTTGCTAACATTGTTCATATGTGTTGTCTTCTATGGGCCTCTAAAATATTTTAGACAATTAGAGCTGAATTTGTTTAGTAGTGAAATTTGTCTAGTTTGTTAATTTATTTTATGTTTATTTGAAAAGTGAGAATTTTTCCAATCCATTCAGAAATTTTTAATCACATTTAGCACTGATTTCAATGAATGACCGTAATCAACTTTAAAAAATGGTAAAATGAAAGCCACAAAGAATTAAGTGAACAATTCCTACAAGACGAAGAGTACAATGCTTTTTATATCAGCCTACAGAAACTGCAAGGGATTAAGATGTAGAGAGAAATTTGGTTCATTGTGGGTGATTATCTGCACTTGTGCATTATTTCCCTAAGGTAGGCAAAGGGTCATTTATAGCAGGGATCCTTCCCTACTATGGGGTCAGGGCTCTCGCTGGCAAGAAATCCTTTGTATGAAATGCAGCCAGATTTAGGACACAGAGAGCACACCATGTGGGTTGTGTGTCCTGCCAAAGAAGGCCCTCCTTACAATCCAAAATGCCTGGTGTCTGTCAGAACTTGCTGGGGAATTTTGTTTGCTTTATAAAGTAACTACTGAGTTTCAAGGGTCATTTTGGAATACTGGAAAAACTGCCATGCAATTTGTTAAAGTAAGTTAATGCAGAAATAGTTTTAATGTTTCACTCACTTATATGCAATCATAAAGAACAGATTTGCAAATCCCCTGAAAATAGACTTCCCAGGTCTGGTAATGGGGCTGTTAATAGAGTAGAGTATCTTTGGATTCCAAATAACTAAACAAGTAAAAGTCTTTAATAGCTTTTAAAATATTCTATGCCATTAGAATATTTATAATCCATGAATTAACTACATTCTGGAGGATACTATTTTGAAATTATTTATACTGTTAAGTTCCTGAGGTAGGACATGAAACTGGAAAAAAATATCCAGCAGAGACAATATAAATATCTCCATGTTTCTTTTTTTGCTGAGGCAATTGGGGTTAAGTGACTTGCCCAGGGTCACACAGCTAGGAAGTGTCTGAGACCAGATTTGAACTCAGGTCCTCCTGACTTCAGGGCTGGTGCTCTAACCACTGAGCCACCTAGCTGCCCAATATCTCCATGTTTCAATAAACTTTTTTTAAGATTGTTCTTCTAAAATCTAAGAATTTATGGACAACATTCTTTAGGAGAAAAATCCTGAATTTGGAAATTGAATGGCCTAATAATTCTTTATTTTTTTAAAAAAAATTAAGTTATTATTAAATGATCAAATACTGCATTTACTCATATAACAATGGATTTACTTAGGTCATTTTTTAAACCATAAAATAGAGAATATGGCCAGTTGGTGAAGAGTTTCCTGAGGATAAGCAGAAAAGACAACCTGAGAACACAGTAGGCAGAGGTTTCAGTAAGCAGCACTAGTGGACAGTACACGATACTGTGACAGGAAGTGAAGGCCAATGAGAAGGGAAGTAGTCTAAGGTGGGCTGAAAAAGGAAGGGATAAGTCTTTTTGCTTCGTAATATATGCCATATTAGGCCACTTGTCCGACCTAAAGATAACATTTATAGAACTATCACATAAGAGCATACAAGTAAATTTGATAATCCTATTGATAATCCTTACCAAATGTTGTCAGTTATTTTCCATGTTTGTTAATGGTAAGAAATGAAATAACTAGAGCCCCCTCAAAACAAGAATAACTTCTATCTACTCAGCATATCAAACAACTGTTTTTGACCTCCATTTCAAGCTTTTGAAAAGGCTTTAACCAAATGAACAGGTGTTCTCAGTTTGAAGAGATCAAAGAGATCATAAAGGTTGTGTTATTTATTCATTACTAATGACAATGCTAATGAATTACTATATCTTACTGCATGAAATCTGATCGACAGTTTTTATCTGTATTAACAATTTAGATTTGATTTTAGACTCTGGAAAAATGTCTTAAGCTAGGAGATTTTCTTAGCAATTTTCTTAGTCCTAGGCACCCAGATGTAATGGTAAGGAAAGAAATGCGTGGGTATTCCTGCAAATCTACAACAGAGGCAAAGAAGGTAGAGAGGAAAGAAAAAAATCAGACAAGCAACAAAGAGGAAGTAAAGAGGGTGGAAGGCTTTGATTTCCCTTTCTCCTCTGTCTTTAAGAGTGTTCAAGGTCATCTATCCTCAGATACCCTTCCCCTGATCCTACCAGTACCTCAGGCTGTTGCTCTACATCTTTACTTTCCTCCACTAATAAACTTCGAGAAAACAAAGTCTACACTCTGCTTCTTCACCCTCCATTCCTTTCTCAACACCCTGTAATGGCTTTTGTTTTCACTGTTCTACTGAAATAGCTCTCTGTGAGATCATAGTGATTTTGGCCAGTGTCCACACCACTTGAACTTTTGTAGCAGCTAACAAAACTTATTTCCTCTGTTTCTGTGAAAATGGTTCTGTCTATCTGATATAATGTTTGGTCTTTTTCACTATTCTACTTACTGATCCTCTGTTGTTCCACATCCTCCTTTTGGATGTTTTCTTCTCTCATTAGATGGAAGCTCCTCAAAGATGGAGACATTCTTTTTTGCTTGTCTTTGTATCCTCAGTGCTTAGCACAGTAAATGGTGTAGTGTTAAAAGTTGAGGAAATGATTCCTTGATTCTTTCCTTCCTTCCCTGAGCAAAACTATACTTTCCTCTTGTTCTCTTCACATTACTCTTCAATAAGAATCAATAAGTGACTTAGCCATTTATTGGCAGCATTGAGGAGGTTAAGTGGCCCAAGCTATGGGACTGGAATCAGGTAATCTTTAGTTCAAATCTGGCCTTAGAAACTTACTAGCTATGTGGGCAATTCACTTATCTGTATGCCTTAGTTTCTCCAACTATAACATGAATATAATAATAGCACCTACATTCTGGGGTTGTGAGGATCAAATAAGAAAATATTTGTAAAGTGGTTAGCACAGTGTTTGGTGCATAGTAGGTGCTTAGTAAATACTTGTTTCTATAAAATCATGCATGCCCCTTTACCAAATAATACCACTTCAAAGAGATAATAAAACAAAAAGGAAAAGGATCCATGTGTACAAAAATATTTATAGCAACTCTTTTAGTAGGCCAAGAATTGGAAAGTGAGAAGATGTCCACCAACTGGGTTCACACTCAAACAATTTGTGATATATGATTGTGATGGAATAATATTGTGCTTTAAGAAATGATGAGCAGGATACTCTCAGAAAAACCTGGAAAGACTGACATGAATTGATGAAAAGTGTAATGTGTGAAGCAGGAGAACACTGTACACAGTAGCAGCAATAGTGTATGATGATCAACTATGAATAATTTGGCTATTATCAGCAATATAATCATCCAGTTTTGAAGGACTTAATGATGAAAGGTAATATCCATTTCCAGAGAAAGAATGAAGATCAAAGATACTTTTTCTTCACCTCATTTTTCTTGCGAATTTTTTTGGTCTGTTTTCCTTCATAGCATGACTTACACAGAAATGTGTTTTGCTAATGACATATCAAATTGCTTGCCTTCTCAATGAAGCTGGGGAGAGAAGGGAGGGAAAGAATTTGGAACTCAAATTTGAAAAAAGAATGTTAAAACTGTTTTAACATATGACTGGGGAAAAATTAAATATTAAATAAATGCTTATTCCCTTCCCCTTCCCTTATGTAGATTAGTCCTAAATTTATGTATGTAATTCTTGACCTTCCTTCTCAGTTCCAGTTCCATAGTTCTAACAAACAACATAGTTGTTAAACTCTGCTTGGATTTCTTATTGGCAGGATCTATCTCAAAATGTCCTAGAGTAAACATATTTCCATTAAAACCTAATTCCTTCCAATTTCTGTCCTCTGCCACCTTCCCAGTTATTATGACTAGAAATCTTATGATCTTTCTCTTTTACATCAAATCAGTTCTTTAGTCTTACTCATTCTACTCTACAAATGTCTTGAATCTCTCCCTTCTCTCCACTCACAGTCACAACTCACATCTTCAAAATATCCAGTGGAAGAGGAGTTTCTTGATGGCAAAAACTATTTCATGTATGCCTTTATATCCCTTGTGCTAACCATAGTGCCTGATATAGAGTAAGCACTTTATAATGTCCACTGAGTTGAATTTAATTATGTCTTACCTGGACTATTGCAATAGACTTTCTAACTGGTCTGTCTCTTTCTAGTCTCTCCAATTCATCCTCGGTACAACTGACAAATTAATCTTCCTAATGTACAAGCCTGACCATGTTTCTTCCCTGATCAAAAGGTATCAGTGGTTTTCTATTCCCTGTAGAATAAAATATAAAACCTTAGTTTGGCATGTAGGGCATTGTATAATATTCAACAAATATTTATTAAATGCCTATTACATATCAGCTATTGGGCTAGGCACTGGCAGTACAAAGTAAAAAACGAAGAGTCCCTGCCTTTCAGTAGCTTATATTTTATCAACTAGCTTAAACTTATTTTTCTAGCCATATTTCATACTAATTTCTCAGCTCTGCTATTTATTAACTTGACTTCCCTGCAACCTTTGACAAGACATGATCTCCTTTGGCCTCACATTTTTCTCATATGTAAAACAGAAGGACTGGGTTAAATGATTTCTAATGAGTCTTTCCAGCTCTAAATCCCATGATCCTTCAAATATTCTATGTTGCAACCAAACTAGACTACAAGCTAATCCCCAAATTTGCCATGTACTTTATTGCTAGTATGGCTGTGCAGGCTACTTCCCATGTCTTAAAAAACATTTCTTCCAAAGCTACATGCATACATCTTTTTTCAACTAAGTGTGATGGTGAATTCCTATAATTCCTAGAACCATTGATGGATTGGTTAAGCTCAGTAGTTCTGAGCTGCAGTGGGCTAAAGCTGACTTGGCTGCTGCACTAAATCTGTCACTAAAAACTTAAGACCTAGGACCAGGGAGCTACTAGGCTGTCTGGGGAATGGTAAACAGAGTCTGGTTAGAAATGGCACAGGACAAAGCTCCTATGCCAATCAGTGATGGGATTAGGCTTGTGAGAGGTTACTATATTTCTAGCTTGGGCAAGATAGAGAGCCCTAATAAAACAAAACAATGCTTCTTCTTTCTATGTGACAATTCATATGTTACCTTCACTCTGTAGTGGTCTGTGATCTACTTCTACTAAAAGCAAATCTCCCCATCTCAAATTTTCTGATTGTTCTCTGGAATTTTCCATTTATCTTATCACACTCTACCTTCTATCATATTTACTTATGTACATATTGTAACCCCACTAGTTAGACTGAACGTCCACTGAGGTCTGGAACAACACTTTCTAATTCTTGTATCCCTAGTGTCTGACAAAGCTCCTTGAACAAACTATGCACTTAATAAATGGTAGACAGTGGAGGGAAGAGAAAATCAAGTATTACATATAATGAGGACTAATAAAACTACCACCAAAAATGCTTTAATTGTTACTTAAGAGGCAGTGGTATAATCATACCCTTTGATTGAATAACTGCATTGTTGGAAATATGCCCTGACAATTTTGCCAAAAATTTTTTAAAAGCTGCTAAAAGATTTTCTTGGCAGCATTAAGCCTTAAGATAGACAAGAATGAGGAATACAAAGAAATTTAGAAGGAACTTTATGAAATAATACAAAGTGGAAAATAGTTAGAATCCATTCACAATCATATGAAGGAAATTACTCCTCTCTATGATCTAAGGTCAATGCTAATAGTTCTCAAATTCCTCTTCCCTTGTTCTCCAAATTCCCCTTCCCAACTTCACAATAATACAGTAGAAGATAAAATACAAACTCCTCTGTTTAGCTTTATAAATCTTCACAACCTAGCACTAACCTCTCTTTCTAATCTCATTGGATATTACTCCTCCTCTTGTACTCTGTAATTCTTCGGCCAAACTGGCTTTCTTTCTTTCTTTTTTTAAACTCACACACACACACACACACTCTCTCTCTCTTACCTCTGAGTTTTTGCACTGGCCATTCTCTGTGTCATTCCCTTCTTTATCTCCCCCTTCATCTTGCAGAAACCCTCTACTCAAATACCTTAAGTTTAACAACTTAGTATTCGCTCTCTTTATATTTATTTATAAATATATATATATGTGAGAGTATATAAAAACATACTTATATATATTTATATACTCTCACATATATTTGTTGTCTTCCCCAGTAAAATGATAGCTCCTTGCCAGCAAGGATTGTTTCACTCTTATTTCCATGCATCCCTACAACATGGTTCCTGCACATAGTAAATACTTGTATATTGTCTGATTGAAAAGAGAAAAGGATTTGTAGTCAGAAGACTTGGGTTCAAATCCTGTTTCTCTTACATACTACCTGTATGTAAGTCATTTAAGCTATGGGTTTAAGCTTTTTCATCCACAAAATGATAACTAAATCATCTCTAATATTTCTTCTAAAAATAAATCTATGATCCAATAGCTTGTTGACTCCCTCTTGTGGCAATATTCACTCACTTAATGCCTACATTTTAAATTCAGTTTTGCTACAAAGCAGTTCTCTGTTGCCCAGGTCGAAAGGGGAAAAAGGAGAAAAATTTCTATAAACAGACTTCCATTTAACCACAAATATTATCTATTTACAGAGGCCAAGAAACTGACAAGAAAACATAATGCTGCAACAACCCTCCTTTTTCTCTCTCACGTTATAGGAGTATTTGTGTCTGTTTCTCTCCAGGTAAGGACATGGACACTGCCTCTGCTTTTCTCCAGTGAGAAAACAGAAATGGGTGATGAGGCTAACGCTTTCAGGGCTGTCTGGCAGAGAATGGTCACACAGTAGAGATGGTGCCTTGAATAATAGTTAATGCATGTAGCTTCCTCTTCCAAATCTTTTCTGATGACTCCTGTCAGTTGGCAGACAGTTGTTCTCATCATTTTGTTCCAACTGTGCCTTAACATGCCCCTGAATTATTACCTTCACAGGAATATCCTCTTCCTGATTTGAGGTCTCTGCAGTGAAGACATAGGAGATTTCTTTATGTGAAGTTGTCTGTCGGCAAATGGCACACTTAATAGAGCTTCTACGGGTGCCCACACTATACTGCTCGATGATAATGGCAACGCATTCATTACAAAAACAGTGCCCACAGGTCAATACTGCCCACTAAAGAAAAAAAAAAAAAGAGAGATTAATACCTCAGTGGGCTGTTATCAAAGATTCCAAAAATGTGAAAACATAAAAATTTTTATTCTAGGTACGAAGGAGTTTGAAAGTTATAATTTTAGCTCCTCAATAATGAACAACATATATCCTTTAAATGCAAACCAGAAATACAACATATGACTGTTTCTTAAAGAACCTATCTCTATCATCAGTGGGTTCAAATATAAAATTCTATGCTTGGTGTTCAAAGTTCTTTAATACCTGATCCTCACCTTTCTGATCTTCTCATACTTTACTCACCCACTTCCATATACTTTTGTGTCTAGTGACATGGACTTTTTTGCTATTCCTTAACTAAGACATTTCATCTCTAGACTTTTAGAATTTTCACAGGCTGTCCCTCACCCCTGGAACTCTCTCCCTCCTTATCTCTGCTTTTTCTCTTCCTTCAAGTCTCAACTGAAATCTACAATAAGTCTTTCATGATTCCCCTTAATACCAGTGTCTTCCATTGATTATCTCCAATGTTATCTCTTGTATGAACATAGTAGTTTGCAGTTATTTCCACCCCAATAAGGCTAAGTTTCTTGAGAGGTGAGACTACTTCTTTGCCTATCTTTGTCTTCCCAGCACTGAGTATACAACAGGTGTTCAATGAATGCTTACCTATATATCAAGGAAGAGCATGAAAAACTACTTGTAACAATTGTTTACCATCTTTCTGCTTAACTTTCTAAGTATATTCTCTATAGTGAACTACTAAGCTATCTTCCCAAGGACCACCCCCCCCCAAAAAAAAATTAGAAATTCTACTGTTTCTACAAAGCCTGAAACTAAGATACCTTTTTTGATCACTGTATTGTCGATCATGAAACTCACATTTATCTTTTCATTAAAAGCCACAAAAAAATACAATGTACTTTTCTTAAATAGTAAAATTATTTCAATGCTTTTGTTCAATATTTATATAATTGCACATACTACTATAACAAGTTTGTCTGCAATGAGCTCCTAAAGATCAGAGATGATAAACTATCCATTTTCTTGGTTCTATACACACTTGATGATGGAATTATGCAAACAGGAGAAGATGCAGGGTGAGAGGAAGTATAGTATAGTACAAAGGGTACTAGTTCTGAAATCAGCAGGTACATGGATCTGATCCCAACTAGTCATGTCACCCTGGTCAAGTCATTTTTCCCCATCTGTAAAATGAGGACACTTTGTGACAGACTGTGTGCTATACCGAGATAAGGAACAGACTTATGATATTGAAAACATATCCAGAAAAGTTAAGTACTTATTTAAGGTCACACAATTCAGTAAGTAACAAAAGCAGCATTTGAATCCAATTCCTCTGTCCTTCTTCCCCCCAAGCCACTGAATATTCTCTACACTGCTTCTACTTTTCAAGATTCTTCCTATGACACTATATATGGCAAGAGTTTATCTGATCTGTTGATAAAAATATTAAGACTTCTCTGTAGGAAATCAAATACGATCTTCATTTTACAACCTTCTGTGAACTAAGAGACACAAAAGAAGGGTAACTAATCCTTGCTGACTGGAACGATATACTTCTAAAAGTCACTCTCATTCACAAGGAAGAAGCTATGTTTTTGATTCGATTAAAAACTAGAACTCATGGTACTTTTTAAGAGTTCTCCAGAAAGCTAAACATACAGTATACCTGTGTAATGTCAAATAGACACATTCTTTGTATTTTTATCTCTAAACCACTGCCAGCTACCCAAGTCAAACACACAAATTCAAATTAAATTAAAAGTAAAGCAAGAACTATAATTATACATTCTCAAAACTTGGCTTAAGAAAGATGGACCACTCTAGAAATAATGTCTGCTAGTAGTAGATACAATATATTTGTCAGAATACATTAGCTCTTTCACTAATTAGATGATCTTGGGCACAATGTTAAATTTCTCTGGGTCTTAGTCTCTTCAGTAAAAGGGGGAGTTTGGACTAGATGGTGTCTAAGGTTACTCTTAGTTCTAAAACATGCATTTTTCTAAGACTGTATGTTATAATAGATGGAAACTAAGAAGTACACTGAAAATACTTTCTTTTCACCTTACTTTCTTTTGTATAATCCACAGCTCTCAAATCTCAAAGGATTCGCTATAGAACAAATGAGCACTACTGACAAAGGGTAGTAGTGTAAAAGTGGCATTTACTTGGGCAGGTCACTTACCCCCAAGAGCCTCTGTTTATTGCCTGTAAAAATAGGGATAATTATATTTGCCCTAGCTAAATCTAAATATTATTTGTAGGTTCAAATAAATTGGTCTCCATGAATTGTAGTGTTATATAAATGAAATGCACTATTATTTTACCTGTTTCCCCAGCTGCCGAGCACAGATTGGACAAGGTTCTGGATTTACTCCTCCTGTGGTTTTATCTTGAGACTATAAAATATTATTAAGAAAAAAAAAAAGAAAAAAATATAAAAATCCACCAAATGTTTTCAGGATTATTAATGCAGCTTAAATATGACAAATAATCTTAGAGCTCACATTAAAGTATAAGACAAAATCAACTATGTAGTCTCTATTCTTATTGCCTTCACTATTCCATTATTCACTTATAAGTACAGCCTTCTTTCCTTTAACATGTCCCATCTCCAATTTCTCCTTCACACTCCTGCTCTAGTAATACTTTTAATATGGTAATTCTGATATGATGATCATATCACTATAGCTTGCCCAATGCCTACAGCATAAAATAGAAAACTCATACCACTCCCTTTAATTTATTCTATATTCTAGACAATGTCAACTAGTCTCCATTTCACATTTCTTCTTTTATGTTGTTAGATCTTACTTTTTTCAACTGTAAATTTCTTCTTTCCTTTAAAGCCTAAGTTTGATGACATTTTTTCTACAAAATCATTTTCTTGACATTCTCTGCTTTCAGAGCATATCTTTTCCTTCTTACATTTCTCAGGATATTTAACTTAGCTCTCTCCCTTGTTGTTTCCCTTGTCTCATTTAATTACACGCATAATCTTCTAGTCAATAGAATGCAAGCACTTGGAGAGCAGGACTTATGTCACTGTATATATGCATGTGTAAATATGTATTTAAGTGTATATGTCTATATGTACACACAAACATACATATAAGTGGCACATGCACATACACATAAGCACACAAATATGCATATATATGAAATCTCCAGGATCCAGAATTCCTTGCAGGTATTTCATAAATATTTGATAATCTGAACTGACAATATTATGGAAAGAGTGATTTTCCCTGATATAATATCAGAAGCATAATTAAGATATAATATGATTGACACTGATAACTGACATTCTGTTATCACTATGGCTACAAAGATTTTCATTAAATAGAATACTAGTGCTCTATTTCAAAGTCAATGCTTTAAAAACTTTTATGAATATATTAAATTATTCAAGCTGAGGCAAAATATAACACTAATTTTTCAAAATTCCATTCCACTGCAAAGAAAAGTTGTTTCCCTTTAAGTACTTACCAATTAAGATGTAAAAATAATGCGATTTTTTTAGCCAAAGGAACACTGTGATTATGCATCTAAACCTAGGTCACTAGCTGAAAATTTAAAAAATAAATTCCAATGGTTTGATATGTATCCTGATTACTACTATTTCTAAGCAGTTTATTTTTATTTTCTTTAGCAAAACAAAAGAAATCAGCAGAAGGGAGGAAAAGAATTTGATGATGTGAAAGGAAAAATCTTCAAATTAGAACTGAAAATATTAATTGTACAAAATCTCTATTAAATAGCTCAATGCAAGAGTATAGTCCCCAAGGGTAAAATTTAACTTAACTCTTAGGGGCTGATTGAAAAGGATAGTAATCTTAGGTAAAGAAGTAGAATCATTTATCTGGAAATTATCTTATGAAATATTTTTAGAATAACTGAATTTGAGTAACAGTAAACATAATTTTACCTTTTGGGGAAAATACTTTCTAAACCTTACTGAAATACCAAAATGAGTATTCGAGTTCAATGATTATCAGGAGACTAATAATGTCAGGAAACAACAGAATTGACATTAACATTAATATATTAATTTTATACAGAAGCTTAACCAATGTTAATTTGTTGTCATAACAGAAAGACCAAGAGTAGAGAAAGTGGCTTAGTAAGCAAACCCATAATAAATACAAAACTTTAAACACTATGTCATTTTTATTATCATCAAACACACATATATAACTGTGGAAAAAACCCTCACTAATTAAATGCTATCTTTACAATTAAGCGAGGGAATCCAATTTTGTATATTATGGTACTAAATACATCATTTAAGGTAAGCAGGTATAGGTGGAATCATATTCTCAAGCCTTTAAAACTGAAAGGGATATCCCCTGATATCTCAAACTCTATTAGGATAGAAATTCTGTTTTGGACATTTTGAGTTTGAGGGATCAATTCACCAGGCACAACTTTAAAGGCTTAGGAATATAACCCATCAAAAATCTATTATGGATCCATCATTAATTTCTCTAAATTATAGATATTTTTAGCCTTTCTGATAATTTGTGGCAGTGAGTTTCACAAGCATGTCATTTGCCATTTCCCCTACTAAGTTTCAACTGGTGTCTCCTAGTTCTAGTATTTCAGCACAAAATAATCTCAAAAATGGCAGCTGTTCAATAAGTGTATAATGTATATTCATATAATATATATCTATATAATTGGGTAAACAAAATCACTCCACTATAGCTTTACATTCTGATGTTTCATCCTAGTGTGGCAGTGCTGGGCTCCAACTATGTCAGAAAAATAAACACTCTGGAAGAGAAAAGGTTTTGAGTATAGTCAGCAGACTGTCACCCACTAATCACCAGAAGACTGTTTAGATCAGTGACATTAAACTCAAATAGAAATGGATCTCTACAACTCATGTATTGACTTGGAAAACCACAAATTACTACTATTTGTTAATTTTACCAGATCTGTGTTTTACTCCACTTTTATTTTGTTATAGATTTCCCAAATATACTTTAATCTGGTTCTGGTGATATTCAGTTTTGTGAGCTGCACACAGTCCTAGGTCATGAGTTTGACATCTCTGTTCCAGAAAATGAATTATTGTGATCACAGCAACTCATGAAAATCGTATTCTAAGACAGAAGGGTTGTGACAAAAACAAAATGGTCGATCTTTTGAAGTAGTAAATGTATGTGTTAATCTTGTTCATGCCATCTATGATTTTATGCTATGGTTATGCTTTCACTATCAATCAATCCATTTATTAGCTGCTGACTATGAATTAGGCACTGTGGTAGGAGCTAGAGATACAAAGTCAAAATTAAAAGAATCCCTCCCCTCAAGAAGCTTAGATTCTATCAGGAGGAAATAACATAGAGATTACAGAGTCCTCTTAAACTTGGTACTTTTGATCATTTTGTTTTGCATTTTGATATTCTCCATTCTAGAGGAGCTTTCTTGAGATGTGAAGACTTGAGTGAAATACAGTACGTCAGATTTAAGTACATCTGTTTTTGTACATGTTAAGATAATGTCTTATTTTTCAAATGTTATGCTCCTTATGTTTCACTTTTGGGAAATTAGAGCAGCACAATGAGCTAATGTTTTCCAGGAAAACTCTATGAGGACTCCTAGCTCATTTCTTGGGTCATAACTGATAGTTAAGAGACCTTCATAATATAAGCACAGATTCAGTTATTAATACCTTTTATTTCCTGGCTCTATGACAAAACAGTTCTCCCATGTGGCTCACTTCTTTTTTTTTTTTTTTTTGAGTATGCAATCTTTTGGAAATCTAAAACCTAAATAAATTACAACTATTCAGATTTCTTCTATCCAAACGATACCTGTATTTTCAAAAAATCTAACAGATTAATCAGGCATATTTCTTCTCTTTCAATGAGTTATGCTTGCTTAAAGTATCCAGTGATCCTCCCCTTTCTAATGATTTCCAGTAACTTTCTTGGGATGGAAGTGATTCTCATTTGACTATTCTAAAGTCCTCAGTAAGGAAGAGTCATTGTAGCAATCTACCAGATTTCTAGCACAGTATCCATTTACAAATCTTATCCAGAAATTTCACAATTTAATTCTTGAATTATCATTTCAGATCTAAATGATCTCAAATGATTTTTTTCATACCTAGTCTGTAATTACTTCTTGTCTAGTTGAGCAACAGAGACATTTAATGATATCCAATATCAAAAGTCTGCATCAAGATAATGGGAATCTATTTTTCTATTTCCTATTCCTCTCAGAACAAACATTTTGTACTATAAGAATTAGGATATCCAACTGATTATCTAGTGAAAATTAAAATAATCTCATATTAATAAGCTTTGCAGTTCTTATAATTTTAATTTTTTTGTCCCCCTCAATTCACATATGACGTCCTATACTTTTTTCTTTCTGAAGAAATAACCTTTCCTCTGATTGCCTTTATTATCTTTTTATTTAGATATTTAGACATGCATAGATTATTTTTTCAGCACCCATTTTAAAAAAAATCTATTGCATACATTTTTCTCAGCCTCTTTAAAGTTGGTGCTTTAAAATAACACTCCAGATTCCTAATGGTTATTTAATTAGTCTTTTAATTTTTTATACAGCCTGAATTTTGCCAAACCTATGCTTAAAAAATGAATAACATTACCTGATATTAGTGTTCTTTTTTACCTTGAGAACACTGAATATAGTTAAAATTACTTAAGTGGTTGAAGAAAATATATTTCCGTTACTAGTTGTTTACTATTTAGGATCAAATCAACTCTATCTTTGTTCTTTTTTGTTTGTAAAAATAATCTGTTCTAGAAGGCAAGTCTCATCCCAAATTTTTTCCCTTTCATTGTATCCTGATGAGATATTTTAACAATCTATACGTGGATAATATGAAGTATTATCCAATTTTAAAATCTTCTAATTCAAAAAACATTTCTAGTTCAGTTTTATTCTCTTGGTTAGATAATCTATAATATTCCCTACCATGATATTTTAAGAATTTAAGCACAGAATTCCTAAAACATGGAGATACTGTTAGCTTCCATTTCAGTATAGTTTTATAATAAGGTTTAAGACTATAGAATCATATACTTAGAAATAAAAGGGATTTTAGAGGCCTTCTTTCTCAGTCCTTTTAATACTCTCCTTGATATAAATACACTTCCTTTAAGGTAAAGGCCCTTTCATTTATAGCAGTTTGTGGTTAAATCTACCCTAATTCTTTTCTGAAACAAGTAGCTGATCATTTTGAATGTGAAAGGCTGTTAGTATATTGGTGATAAGTATACTAGAAATGTTTCCTAATTAAGATATAAATGTAATTTATTTGATTACAGATAGAAGATGAGACTTTGGTTACTTACCTAACATAAAGAGGGGCCAAGGAGAAGGAAATGAAAGGACAGATTTTAGAATTGTATCTTAAGCTTGATGCTGGTAATCAAAGTTATCAAGCTGAGTGATACAGCTGCTGCTGAGAAGTAAGTTCAGCTGATCAGAGAAATAAAGGAGAAGCAGAGAATCATAAAAGTTACTCAGCAGAACCATTAAGTTGAGTTGTCATACTTAATAAAGTTAGTTAGCTTGATAGAAGCATCTGTACCACACAAACATATTCACCAAGGGACTTGTATGAATGGTTTCTGAGATAGAAAGAGGATAATGAAGTTTGTGGTATCAGTTGTTACTCTGAGGATACTGGCTTTCCTTATTTATATTCTCATAGCAAATTTCTGTAAGTATATGTCCACTCTCCAGAAGTACTAAGTGCACTGGTGGGAAAGTATGACCCAAGGTTATGTGTGGATTGTGATGTAATTATTACTTCTTTATTTACTTTAATGTACGATTAAACTTCTAATTATATTATTTTTTTGCTTTATTGTTAAGCAAATGCTTATATTTAGAATCTAAAAGTGTCGTTTTTGTGAATGGCTGGTTTTGTATAAATAGAATACATTAATGAGTGCTTAAGAGCTGAAGTGGAGAAAAGGAAGAATGTATTTCCCCCTACAGTGTTACCCCTAGAATATTAATTTTAATTTATCTGGTGGTCTCTCTCTGAGAGCCTAGATCTGCTAGTGTGAGGAAAAGTTGTACTTAATTGAAGCAGACCAGGGGAAGATACCCAAATGTCATATGTGAAAGTTATGAGGTATTATAGTGTGAATAACACACCCCACTGATCTGCAAACTCATATACAATAATATTCCTTGCTCTGTGTGCCTTTATCTAGATTTCCTAAAGAAGATATGTTCTTTTTATATCCCATTGGAAAATATTAACAACAGCCAGAGTTGACTTCATTAACTTTTTTTTTTTAAACTAGATCTATGAAATCCCAGAATGGGAAAATCCCACTGAAGAACTCCTTGACCAATGCAGATCATCACCTCTATGAAATTTATAATCTTACAAAGATCCTTGGGGTACTCAGTTTTTTACAATCTAAATTAATAATGTAGAAAAATCACTAATATTAGCTGTAGTATTGCTTGACTTCCACTAGAGGGCACCATGATAATACAACACAACAGGCATAAAGGGAAGTATAACAACCTTTTCCAAATTAGTAAGGTAGAGAAGCTGGCCAAGTTTCTTTTGAAGCTGAGATTTGGCAACTGCTTTGTCATTCAATAGTTTCACTCGATTTTGTTCCACCTAAAAGGAAAAAAATGCTTGTTTCTATGTTCTAATAAAAACAGTGAAATCATATTTAAACATACATATTAAAAGACACACTTAGCTAGAGGGTAGGGATATCTATTTAGTTCTGGCTTCATGAAAATAAAATTTACAAATATTGAGAACAAATAAAAATGGCTGTAATGTTTAGGAAAAGGAACCTATGAAGAAACTATAAGATAAATTAAATTATTTAGCATGGAAAAAAAATTTGGGAGACAATTAAAAATAATGTTTTTTAGATATGCAAAAGGATTTACAATAGAGATACCTATTCTCTTCTGGTGAAGAGCTAAAATAATAAAAATATGAAATATAAGTAAAAGAATTTCCAAGCCTTGAAAATGTGAGAGAAATTGGGGCAGAGGATTCAAATGCTCACATAAAATCTTTTTTGAGATCACTCATGTAAGGAATTATCTATCTGAAATGTGTAGGTATAAGCCTGTAAGATATGAGGATCTACACATCTAAACAGTAAGTACTACACACATAGATAGGCTCACTAAGACTTATAGAATGACTCATTGCTTATATTATATAACCTCCTAGGTCTCTGGTGTCAGGTAGTCTTTTGAAGTATGCTGCATGGGTCTGACTCACTGGCAACCTACTTCATGAGGTTCAATTATATGAAGAACAGGAGGATTGGGCTTTGGTTCATCAGGATGTCGCACTCTTAGACGTTCTGTAGCCATTGCAAGTTCATCAATAGCAGATACGTGATCTCTCAGAACCATCCAGTATTCATGAAGCAACTGTAGAAGAAGAAAAATTAGATTAAAAGTTGTGCACTGTAATGTGAGATCATTCATCAAAATCTTCATTAAGATCTTAAGGGAAATCTAGTGCTATAAAATACAACAGAAGGCTCACATAATTCTCTGGCCATGTAATATTTTGGAGATGTTTCCAAGCACTTATAAAAGATGGCTCATTTATTACCCATACCACACAATTTTAGTTATCTAATTTGGAAACTTGCAATTCTAACATAATATAGATGAGCAAAAAAGGAAAGAGAAACCAAACTCCAACCAAGATAATTTAGATTAACAACGTGGGAGGCCTGGGCTAAACATGTGATATTTTCCAAGACCATTTAAGGAGGGAAAGCACACCACAAGCTGTGATCACTGCATTAGGGACTTCATGATTCCAGGCCCTTGAATTGTAGTGTTTGTACTTCTTAAAGTACTAAGTCAGGGAGTATGCAGCAACATAATATATAGCAGGAAAGTGCCGGGCTAGGAATTGGACAATTTGGGCCTTGGTTCAGGCTCTGCCACTTACCAGCTCTGGGACCTACAGGCAAAGTTACTCCCACTCCCTTGGTCTGATTCTCACCTTTGAAGTTAAGGGTCCACTTTAGATGATCCCTCATGGTACTTTCCCCCATAACTAGATTAGGAACATCTGGAAAGGTGGGCCCCATATTTTATTACACATGCATTTTCTAGCACCCTCTCTTTACCTCTGCCTTAAATAATCACTTGCAGGAAGTTTTTAAAATCCTTAGTGTGTCTATCCTTTGTATTCCTGAGGATCAAAATCATATAACTTCTCTGGCCCTCAGTTTCTCCATTTGTAAAATGATAGGATTGGATTAAATAATCTCAAAGGTTCTTTTCTGTTCTAAATCCTATAAGTCTCTAAATCAATATTATATAGATTGTACCAAGCTCTTTTATAAGAGGATCATCACTATAATTTTTCTTATCACATGCATTTTTACATAACTCACAGTATCTTCTAGCTGAGTGATTTAGCTGCAATTATCTGTTCAGGATGCTTATTTCTATTCAAATTTATCATCTGTATATGAAACTCTATGCAACTGCTTAATTGATATGAGGTAATCCAACTAATTTTGTTGTCTTCTGTGACTAAGTGAATTTTTTTACTGAATTTTGAAAAGTAAGTAAATTATTTGCTTTTTCCCAAATAAGCCTCCAAATTTCCAAAAAGCTGTCAAAGGAGTCTATGATTAGGTAGAGAATGCATTGTTTCTCCTCCTTTCTTCAAGTCATCTCAACAGAAAAGTAGGGGCAGTGACAAAAAAGAAAAAGTGCTGTTGCTGGGGAATGAAAGATAAATAAATGGTTTCTGACCTTAGAGATTCTTTAGTTTTGAAGGAGGTATAAGACAAATGCATAATAAATGTTTATGACAAAGTTGAGAGAGAGGAAGAGAGGGAGGGAGGGAAGAGGAGAGAAGGAAAGGGAGAAGAAATTCCTTAAAATTTATGACAGTGCAATGTAGAGATAGAAGGCATTATTTTTGGTTGCAGAGAAATGGCCCAAGTTTCTTGGTGGAAAGGGTGAATTGAGATATACTGAACATCCTGGTCTTTTCTAATTTCATAGAATTATACTGAGTGGTAATAGGACATCAATAAGGATGTGTATGCCTGGTAAAGGAGGTAGCCTGGTGAAAATTAGATAGGTAGATATGTAGATAGGCAACTTGAGTTAACATTAATCCAGTGCTTATTATGAGTCTGCTAACCACAGGGAATATAAATAAAAGCTGGCAAATAATCTTTGCCCTCAAGGAATTGACAATCTGAAAATAGAAGATGACACCTAAAGGAATATAAATGAAAGGGAGGGGAAGGGTAGAGTTAGCATTGTTATATCCTGAAAATGTCCAGAAAGTGTGGGTGGAAGCAAAGTCCTAATCTGACATGGGGAGTGAATGTAGAAAATTAGCCCAAGTGGGAGTACAAATAGCACAGCTGAAGATGTCTGGGAAGAAAAAAACAGATGGAGAGTGAGTGGTGTAATGGCACATGGGTATTACCTATTGGTATAAGATAGAATGAGAGAAAAGCCTCAAGTGAATTCTGTGAAAATGATGAAGATTTTTGAAAAGGCAAGAATCATACAGGATGACAAAACATGGAGGGCTTTAAGTTCAATTTATGTAACTGACCCACGAATGTATAAAGGTAATAATAGTATTAAGCCAAAGGGAAGAATGCATCAGAGATGGAATGAACTTTTTGCAAGGATTTTTACTAGCTTCAAATTTGAATGTTAAATGAAAGGCTTGATATGTATGTGATATTTCATTAATAATTTGTTCATAGTTATTCAATAAAGGAGAGAGACAGGTACTGAATCTGTAATTTCATTACCATAGGGAACTCTTAAGTAGTGAAACCTCTTTGACTACAATTCATGCAAGTACTTTCTTTAAAATTTAGAATTTTATATTTGTCTAGAGTCCTGAGAGGATAAATGACTTGTCACAGAGGCACAACTTAAATTTAAAATGTAGGTAAGTTTTGAGGCCCACTCTCTATTCATTCTGATGTATTGCCATGCCACTGCAGAACTCAAATACAAAGTTTTGCTATCCTACCTTGTATTCTTTCTTCCATGCTTCAAAGAGTTCCATCGAAGTATTCCCTTCCTCAATGAGTCTGAGGTCTAGTCGGTGTGCTTTGGCAAAAGACAGGATTGCTTTCAAAGAGCGTTCTGTCTCACTTGTCGCCCACAGTCCTCGGCTCGTAGTAGGCAGTCGATCATCCACCAGGCCTTCTTCATCTTCTATCATCTCCTCAAAAATTGCAGTTTGGCCTTTCACCCTTGAAATATACAAGAGAAAACAGTTCTCACCATGATAGCTGCTGAATTTGCCCAACCCTCTGCCTTTGGTGGAGAAGCATAATCATTGAGATTTGTTCTATTGCATTTATTCTTATAGCTATAGAAACTTCTTTGTTGGTTTCTGGGAATTGTTCCAATTCTGAAAATTATCAGAGTTTGTATAAAGGAAAAGAGAAGCACTAGAAATAGCAGAGGAAACTATTAATAATGATGACGGGGGCAGCTAGATGGCAAAGTGGATAAAGCACCAGCCCTGGAATCAGGAGGATTTGAGTTCAAATCTGAACTCAAGTAGTTAACACGTCTTAGCTGTGTGACCCTGGGCAAGTCATTTAACTCCAATCGCCTCATACAGGGGGAAAAAAATGATGATGATAATACTAATGATGGCATTTACAGAACACTTATTATGAACTAGGCACTATGCTGAGTGTTTCATATATGTTATCTCATTTGACCCTTACAACAGTCTTGAGAGTTTGGTGCTATTATTATTCCTACTTTATAGTTGAGGAAATTGAGGCAAGCAGAGGTTAAGCAACTTGCTCAGGGTCAGAAAAATGTCTGAGGCCACATCTGAACTCAGGCCCCACCACTCTGCACTGGTCCTCCTAAATGCTAGTTACTGTTGTTGCTCTTTGTTAGGATTAATCAATACCACTTACAGATTGCCTAGCAGGGTCCTTAAGGAGCAATCTCAGATTGGGGAACCCTATCTCCCTTCATTGCCTCCTTAACAAAACAAGCACCTGATGTCATTTTATCCACCCCTTTAGCTGATGAAAAAATGTTTAAATAGTAGGTGATTTATTGCTGGGATTGCTCCTTGCAAGTTTAATCTATACCACTTAAAAGTAAAAAGAAAGCTATACATTAAACCCTTTTTATTGGATATCCTTATATCATATATAAAACTGTCTACTGTTAAAGGTTTTAAAAATATATATGTATGTGCCTATAATGTATAATATTATGTATATATAAGCACACATATGATATTCCATGTATATACGTGGGAGGAAAACCCTATCTTATAAACATTGCTATTGATCCCTTTCTTCCAATGGTTAATTTTCTAGCAAAACACTTGGAAGCATGATCATTGTGAAGAAAATGTAATCTCAGACTCAAAACACTACACCCCATAAGATGTTTCATTTTCCCAATGGGAAACAAGCAATTGGACAACTTACGTGTGAGAAAAAAGCTTCGACTCATATTCTGTGAACAATTCATCAGCTTTACAAAAGACACAGCTGGAAAAAAAGAGATCACCAAGAAAAACATTTTCAACTGTGACTAGCAATCAGGTAATTTACAGGAGAGTGTTGGGTACTTTGAAACCAACTTGTTGACTTTAGGAACACACAAACACACATACACATATTTTGTGGAGGAAAAATGAATGCAAATTACAGGATGAAAGTGGAAAGTGTTTAAGATTTGCTTAAAAAAAAGTCAGATCAATATAAAATTTACTTTTCTTTCTAAAACCAAATGAAAAAGCTTCACTGCTTTAGTCATTATTTATTCTATCAAAATAAATCTAAGACCTAAGTGTGGCAATTCTATACATACTTTCTTCTTTCACCTACTTATTGAGAGGTAGTCTGACAGGTCGAAGGTGGCAGATTGTGGCAGCCTCAATGACATCACGGGATGGAGGTCCTTCTAGATTCTTCACAGCCTCTCTCACTAGTTTTTGGAATTTCTTCAACTCTTCCATTTGTGTTGTGAGTAAATACTGAAGACCTCTGCAGTCCCGGAACCTGATTCCCAACAATAACAACAAGTGTAACAACACCATCACCAACAATGATGAAACACACAGCAGATCAGGGTACTCAGGCAATGGTTGTCAATCAAAACACTATAAGGGCATCAGAGATGCTGTGAAATTTCACCCAGAAATCCCGTAGTATGAAGCCTTTCTGAACACCTGGCATTCCAAAAATATCTATTTATATCTATCACCTGACATTTATGGAATGCATTATGTGCAAAATCACATACTAGTAACTAAAAAAAAACAACAAAAAACCAAAACCAAAAGTACTAGATGACAGTCCCATGCTTAAAAAGTACAGAATTTTCAATTTGTTTCCACAAAAATTCCATAAGTTCTGATCATGTACTAGACATCAGGGACACAAAGCCAAAACAAAAACTATTCTTACCCTCAAGAAGTTTTGGCTCTATCAGAGAAGTACAATATTCTATTCTCTGATGCATAATCTCTCCCATATATTTATGAGAGAACAACAGCATCATCAAAAATAAATGGCCTAGGGGCAGCTAGGTGGTGCAGTGGATAGAGCACCATCCCTGAAGTCAGGAAGACCTGAATTCAAATCTGGTCTCAGACACTTAACATTCCCTAGCTGTGTGACCATGGGCAAGTCACTTAACCTCAATTTGCCTAAAAAGCAAATAAACAAATAAACAAATAAACCAAAATAAATAAATAAATAAATAAATGGCCTACAATAGTGCTGTCAAATTCAAATAAACATTGAGTCAAGAAATTACACTTAAAAATCCCCATGGACCTCATCTTAACTTAGAAAACCACATCATAACATTATCTATATTCTACTGTATTTTTATTTTGTTAAAATTTTCCTAGTTATGTTCAGTCTCCTGTATTCTGGGGTGTTGTGTATTTGACAACTCTGACCTATACTATCTTCCACTACTTTTCCTACTTCTAGGCAATTTTATTCACTTCACTTATGTGAAGGTTGAAAAGCTAGAAGAAGAAAGAAGTGAAATCTTTTCATGAAGATAAAAGACTAAAGGCAATACAAACAGGTAAGAAAAGTAGAAGAGTAAAGGAGCTATGGATATAAATGAGAGAGGAAAGAAATACAGAAAGCTGCGAACAAGAAAGAAAAAAACAATCTCTTTGAAAGTTTATATCTAACAAATCTGGCATGAAGTGATTAAAGATTTTAATGTTTTTAATCTACTCTAGTCTGCTTTTCAAGCCTTTTAAGGCCCATTTTGAATTACATTTCCTTCATTAATAATTCTAGTAGTTTTCCACTTTTCTGACTTTTCAAAACATTTCCCAATTATACATGTTGGAGTTTAATTATATTCAAATAAATCATCATCTTCTTTGTTTCATGTGTAAATTTTGCTTGTTTACTAAAACTGTAAACTGTTCAAAGTAAAAAAATAATCAACAACAACAAATGGTGTCTTACACTTCCATTTTATGCTACGTGCCGATCCCAGAATATTTACATGTTCAAGTGAGTTGATCTTTGCTTACTTCTCCTAAGGTACTGAAATAGTCTCCTAACTCAGTGGGTTCTCAAACTTTTGTTATCAGTCTTTCTAGACTATTAAAAATTATTGAGGATCTGTCTAAAGAACTTCTGTTAATATGATTTATATTTTAGACATTTATAATATTAGAAATAAAAACTAATTTTTAATCTATACATCCTCTGAAAGGGTTTCAGAAACTCCCAAGATTCTCTGGATCATACTTTGAGAAGCATTGTTCTAACTGGTCTCTCTGGGTCAAGACTCTTCCCCACTCTAATACATCCTCTCCTCATGTGCCATGACAGTTATTATGAAGTGTAGGTCTGGGACTCCCTATCACCTCCACCTTCCACAACCAAATATTCAGTGCTTTGTCTGACATTTGAAGTCCTTTTCTACCTTTCTAGACTTCACTAATTTTATTCTCCCTCTTCCTTATCCTTATCTTCTATGATCTAGCTATGCTGGACCACTTGCAGCTCCTCTAATACAATATTTTACCTCCCATCATCATATCTTCCCTGTTCCTGGTTGTTCTCCTCCTTCCTCCCCCAGGTCTACCATGCACACTATTTTGTTTCCTAGATTCTTTGGCTTTCTTCAAGGCTCAGATCAAATGCAACTTTCAGCAGAAAGCTGCTCCCTTCCAGTTGGTAATGTCATTCCTCTTTTGTATTACCATCTATATACTCTGTCTATATCTTCTATATACCTAATTATTTACTTTTTTTCTCTCCTCCATTAGAATGTATGTTTCTTGTGGGCAGGAACTGATTTTATTCTCCCTTTGTATCCTTGTTGCTTAATGCAGTGCCTGCTTGCTCACTCTCAAAACTGAACCATATTAACAAAATCATATTCACAAAATAACTCTTCATTAGTATCTAACTGTATACTCTTTTCTTGGATTGTATAATTAAAAAGCAGAAAAGTTTATTTTAAAAAGGATGACTGATAATCACTCATCATGGGAAAACCCCCATGATTCTGTCTCTAAAAACTAGTACATAGATAAAATAAACAACCTTGAATCTTCAGTGACTTCTTGTTGCCTCTAGGAAAAAATACACACTCCTTACCTTGGCATTTAGAGCCCTTCACTGATGTGGAGGTGAAAGAGACTTTATGTTTAATGCCTAGGGGAATGACGCTGAAAATTACAATATACTAAAATGCCTTTTTCCAATAGGTATTTTCACAGTGTTTGGTTTACTAATTGCTTACGTTTTTGAATGAAGGGATAAAGACTTTTGTTAAAATGGGGTTATGCTGAGAGAGGGAACTCATTATTATCCATTAACAATATCAACAAGAATAAATTTCTAGACTCTCTTATATAGCAAGAAATGATACAAGAGACAGATATATTCCTAGGAAAGGACATAAAGATTGACAAAATAGGTAAAGTGAAATGTGATAGTGGTTGCACAAGGGGCAGAGCACTGGGCAGGAAGCCAGGGAAAACCTTACTTCAAATCTGTCTTCAGATATTTATTAGCTCTGTGACCCTGGGCAAGTTACCTGATCTGTGTGCCTTGGTTTTCTTATTTGTTAAGACTGGGAAAATAATAGCATCTAATAGAGTTGTTGTGAAGATCAAATGAGGTAATATTTGTCAAGTGCTTAGCATAGTGCCTGGCATATAGTATGCACTTAACAAATGCTTATTTTCTTCCTTCCTAACCAGCAGGAAACCTTGGCAATCAATGGACAAGGATGAAAAGTGAATTATGTGTAAAGTGTGCACATTACCAGAAGGAAGTAGAACACTGACAGCAGGATGGAGTAGGACAAGAGAGGAGTACTCAAAATACGGTTCAAGGACAGCTTGATTACAAGAGACATACGAGAAACATAACAAAACAAAACTTTGCCTGGTACAAAAGAAGCAATATTTTGAGGCAGAATGGAGCTGTGTACAGAGAAGCTAGCCTTGAAGTCAAGAAGCCTTGGGTTCAAATTTTGTTTCTGACAAATTCTCCATGCTAATATGACAAGTAAGATACTCTCTCAGTGATCTAAGCAACTCTCTAAGATCACAAGCTGCAGAGAAGACATCAACCTGCCTAGGTCTAAGAAGTTTGTTCCTCTGGGAGGCTCCTTATACTAGTGAAATGATAGGTCAATTCCTATACAAATCATTTTTTTGGAACACATCTGTGATTTCACTGACGTAAGGAACTCTGAATATGAACAGTTACTCTGCAATTTGGAACCTTAAAAGTTTTGCTAGGATACTGAGAGGTTAACTGATTTTTTCAGTCCTTAGTCAGTGTAAGTCCAAATGAGACTTGAACATCTTCCTCAATTATTGACCAGCTAGCTCTTCACCATGTTACACTGCCTCTCTTAGATACTGAATTACTTATAAGTAGTACTCTCTGAAGTGCTGAGTAATAGAGATTAATAAGATAAGAAGTCTGATCTCAAAGATATTGGAACCTAACAATATTAAGTTAGGTTTCTTTCCTGTTCTTATCTATGCTATTTTTCTTACTTCTCTGCCATGGAAAGTTTACTTGTTTGTTGCTTGTAGTTGCTGGTTATTTCATTCTGCACACGCTGAACAAGCTCTTCATCAATAGCATATTGTATTGCTGATTGGATCACATCTAGCCACCAAGGTGAGCCTGAATGTATCTGTAAGGAGAAAAAAACCCCACTGATATACAATCATTACATTAATATTTATTGAGTATCTACTCTAAGACAAGCATTATGCTAAGTAATGTGAAAGTTACAAGAAAAGGACAAAAGATAAAAGCTCAAAGAGCTTTTCTGCTTATGGGAAAAAACAAAGATAAATGCATTATGAGGCAACATAGCAGAATGGAGCAAGTGATAGACTTGAAGTCTGAAAATCTGGATTCATATCCCACTTCTGATTTTTACTGTGTAACCTGGGCAAGACACAACCTCTCAGCTTCAGTTTTCTCATCTGTAAAATGGGAAGACTAATAATACTCACAGTATCTACCTCATACAGTTATTGTAAGATTCAAATGATAATTTAAATAATGATAATGGCTAACATTTCTATTCGCAAAGTGCTTTATAGACATTATCTCATTTTATCATCACAAAAACCCTGAAGTAGATGCTGCTAACATCCCCATT
>JAJPUD010017675.1:2029-30667 GCA_023553655.1 Myrmecobius fasciatus
CCCCCCCCCCCCCCCCCCCCCCCCCCCCCCCCCCCCCCCCCCCCCCGAAAGAGCAGAATAGCTTGGAAAAACAAAAAAAAGTTTTGCAAAGGTCAATATAGAAAAATCACTCATATGTTTTGTAAATAAAAAGCTTTTAATTAAAAAAAGAAATATAGTAGCTACATGACACAGGGCAAATAATTTCCCTTTTGTCTGTCTTTGTTTTCCTATCAGTGAAATTAATATAATAATTGTACCTTCTTTATACGGTTATTAGCATCAAGAAATGAGATAGAATATATGTAGCACAGAAGTGAACTCCTATATAAATGAAGATTTTTATATTATTCAACCATCATTCTCAACATCCTCATCACTAAATCAAGAATTTACCTTTATTGTAGGGTAGAGACCCATGTATTCCCCCACTAAAGCAGCAGATGAGATTATGGATAATGTGAACTTTGTACACATTGACGGATCTCATGAAATCAGCTTTTTCTCTGATTTGCTCTTGCTTGAAAATAACATAAGGCTAGGCTCAAATGCAATGCTAATGAATAAGTCATAGCTACATCATTTCTTCTCCCAAGATGTGATGCAATATTGATTCTGTAAGCTCTCTGATCGAAGGAATTACTTACCCATCCTATTTCCTATTTTTTAACCTCCTGAGTTGATTAATTTTCTGATGTAACTCCATGTACAGTATGAAGCAGACACCTGATGGCCATGCAGGATGCAGATACTGTTTTTGTACTGTGGAAGGCAGTTAGTTCCTAAATGCACAAATTCCTAAATAGGTCCAGTCCCAGCACTATCACTACCTTCAATTGTATTGATTAAAATTTCAGAAAAAAAGCTAATTTCTTTTAGCATTCACTATTATGCCTGATTCTTTTGTGTTAGTATGTTGTTTGAATATCATAAACAAATAATTAGTCAGGAGATAGGGGTAATAGCGTTTGGATAGCACCTATGGAGCTTACAGATTCAGGTAATTGCTTTGGCCTTAATGTGGGAAATCAAGCATGATCTTTGATGAAGAACCTGCTAGGTTTCAGCACTTGGTCAGTAATGAGTAAATTTTCCTTTGAAAGCCAAAGTTTTGGACCTAAAAAGTTAGAGACCCAAAAGTTTGAGAAAAATATGTAGTCAATAATGTGTGAAATACAACTCCCCCATCAGGTCATTTCCTTTGCTTTTGTCTTCTCCCTCTCAGTGTCTGTCTCTATTTCTGTCTGTCTTACTATTCATTTCTTTCTATCTCTATCTCTGCTTTTGTCTCTTGGCATCGGTTTATCAGTTTCTCCCTTTCTATTTCTACCACACACTTATCTTTCTCTCACCCTCTCATATGTAAACACATATATGTATACATATGTGCACACACAAATGTGTACATGTATGTTATACATATAAGTATAGAGACACATGTATATATTGTTTTTAATTTATATCTATGTGTATATAACTACACATTTTCTAGGGGTTAAAGCTAAGTGCAATTCATAAAAGAAATAAGACAGCTTCTCATTTTTCCCCCTATAGATTATCCTTCACATTGTATAGTAGGAACAAATTCACCATTCAGTGTGTTTCTATACCTCCTGGCTTTGTCTTGGCAGGTAGACTTCCAAATATTTTGTATTGTCTACAGTTAAGTGGGATTTCTTTTCCTATTGCTCGTTCCTGGACTTTGCTGGTAATGTACAAATGTCAGTGATGCATGTGGGCTTCTTTTATATCTACCAAATGTGATAAAATGGTTATTTGTTTCAAGTTGTTTTGGGTTGATTTTCTAGGGTTCTCTAAATATCCCTAGTTTCTTCATTACATACATTAATTCCTTCTATTTTACTTTTGTCTCTTATTGCTAAGTGCAACATTTCTAGTACAAAGTTTCATAATAGTGGTGATAATGGGAATCCTTTTCACCCTTTATCTCACTGGAAATGTTTCTAGCTTTTGCTCTTTCTCTGTCTCATGCAATCATTTTCAGAGACCATGACATTTCTAGAAAATTGAGACAAAAGAATATCGTCTTGGTTTTTTTCTTTATCATTGGCCACGAGAAGTGTACTCCCTGCAGTAACTCACCCATATGACTGGAGATTTCCCCTTCTGAGCATGGGGAGCAGCTGAAGCAACAGAGAGCCTTCCCCTCTAAAGGCAACTTCCTGAATCCAGCACGACAACTGTCACTACATACTGCAGAGGGAACCTAAAATAATGACAAGAGAATGGAATAAACTTTTTAAAGTGAGAACTATTAATGTTTGTGGAAGAAAAGGGGAGCTTATTTTCTGTCATCCCTGTTTTTACAACCACTCCCATATATATATATATATATATATATATATATAATACACACACACACACATATATATATATGTATATATATATATATATATGTATATATATATATGTTGGAGTGTGTAGATAGACTTCTAAGGTGAGTCAGAAAAACTTGAATTAAAATCCAGCATCTTATATACTCTTCCCTTACCTCTTCCTTTTATATGCCATTAAGAAGAGATTTATGTTAACTAGCCATTTTCTATTATTTTGGATAATTTCTCAACTCTCTTGCATGGAGTCAAGCTAAAGCATATAGAGAAAAATCTAAAAACAATAATAACCCCCAATAATGATGAGCAAAATATTTATTGAAAAATAAAGATTTTTCATCTGTGTCCATCAAGCTTACAAGTATTTTAGAGTAGAAGGACAAGAAAACAGAAGGGATAATTCAAGATATAGTAAAATGCAATTATTAAAGTCCTTCAGAAAATACAGCCTATCCTGGAACAATCAGAAATTTAGCCAGTTTGAAGAATTATAAATTCAAACTTTTTTCAGGCCCATAGGAACAGAGACTCTCAAAGTCCAACATCTTTTTTTTTAATCTGTTAATCTGAATGTATGCTGTAGTCTCAGAGAGTTGTAAGACTGTGAAAAGAATACTGGATTGGGAAGCATTTTGGACCAGTTGCTAACTTTCTAAAGCTTTGTCTCTTCATGTTCCAAAATGAAGAGGATAGACTAGATGGTATTTAAAGTTCCTACCTGGAGGCATGGCCAATATTGTAGAGTAAAGGTAAAGACTATTTGGGAATCTTCTACATCCCTCTATATGAAACAAATTTAAACTAATGACAAAATAAATTCTGGAAACATATCAGTAACAAAACTTGAAGAAATCAAATGATTGTCTCAATAGATACAGAAAAAGTATTTGACGAGATACAGCACCCATTCCTTATAAAATAATAGAGAGCATAATAATAAATAGAATTTTCTTTAAGATGATACATAGTATCTATCTAAACCCATCACCAAGCATCATATCAAATTATGAAAGCTAGAAGAATTCCCAATAAGAATTGCAGTTAAATAAATATCACCACTTTTATTCAATATTGTACCAGGAATGTTATCTTTACCAATAAGAGATGAAAGAAAAATTGAAGGAATTAGTGCATGCAATGAAGAAACAAATGTATCACCTTTTGCAGATTATCAAGTTTCTGAATGGATTTTGGAGTAACAGAACACAAACATTTAGAGTGTAATTTTTTAGCTTAACATATCTTGGAAAGACCTCTGAATAGGTCTGTATCAATGGCACAGGGTGAATCATGGCATAGTGGAGATGTGGTAGAGGAAGGCAAATCCTTGGGTGGCCCAGAACTGGGAATTTGGTGGGTGAGACAGCCAAAGTACATCACCATTGCCTATTCTGTCCTGGTTCAGAAGGCCACTGGATCAGCAGTCTTGCTGTGAGATGTCTAGGACAACCACAGAAGAGAAATTGTGATTCAGTGAGCCTTACCATTACAGGGGGCATAACCAGGTCAAAGCAGCATAGTGGGAAAGCCTGCAGCACCATTGACTCCACACAGTCAGTAAGAGATCCCTGTTCCTCTGGAAAAAAAAGCTTGAGACAATATCTCATGTGGCCCAGGAAAAGAACTCACCTTTTAAACATGACCAGAAAAGCAAAAAACAGTCCTGAGCATAGAGAGCCATTCTGGGGAAAGGGAAGATTACGCTAGAAATCTGGAAGAGGATAACAATGGCAAAATGGCTATGGGTGAAACCTGTGAGGGGCATTTGAATTCGTGGCAAGCTCGAGCCTTTCTTGAAAAGCTCAAAAAGGATCTTGAAAAAGAGATACTAGTAAAATTTTGGGAAAAATTAAGAATGGGGCTGCTAGTTGGTGCAGTGGATAGAGCACCAGCCCTGAAGTCAGGAGGACCTGAGTTCAAATCTGGTCTCAGACACTTAACATTCCCTAGCTGTGTGACTCTGGGCAAGTCACTTAACCCCAATTGCCTCAGCAAAAAACAAAAAAAAGGGAAAAACTAAGAACAATGTAGGAGAATTATGAAAGTTTGGGAATAAAAACCTATACCTTGGAAAAGGAAATTGAGAAATGTACTAAAGAAATAACTCCTTAAAAAACAAATTTGGCAAAATAGAAACAATAAAGAAGAGAATTACTTCTGAAAAATAAATTTGTGGAAATTGAAAAAGAAAATGGCTGCTTATTTTTCAGTCTTTTTGTTTTCATTTGCATTTTGTTTTCTTCCTTTTTTCCCTTTATCTGATTTTTCTTGTGCAGCAAGATAATTGTATAAATATACACTCATATATTAGATTTAACATACATTTTTACCATGTTTAACATATATTGAATTGTTTGCAACCTTGGAAATAAGGAGGGGAAAAATTGAAACACAAGGTTTTGCAAGGGTCATTTTTTTAAAGCCTTTTTATTTGCAAAACATATGCATGGGTAATTTTTCAACATTGACTCTTGCAAAGCCTTCTGTTAAAAATTTTTCCTTCCTTCTCCCAACCCCCTCCCCTAGATGGCAGGTAGTCTAATACATATTAATTATGTTAAAATACATGTCAAATTGAATATATGTATACATATTTATATAGTTATCTTGCTGTACAAGAAAAATGGGATCTACAAGGAAAAAAAACTGAGAAGGAAAGCATAATGTGAGCAAACATCAATAAGATCATGAAAATTTTATGTTGTGCTTCATACTCAGACCCCACAGGCCTCTCCCTGAGTGTATGTGGCTTTCTTCAGTACTGAACAACTGTAATTGGTTTGAAACATCACATTGTTGAAGAGAATCATGTCCATCAGAATTGATCATCATATAGTCTTGTTGGTGTCATTTACAATGATCTCCTAGTTCTGCTCATTTCGCTCAGCATCAGTTCATGCAAGTCTCTCCAGGCCTCTCTGAAGTCATCCCGCTGGTCATTTCTTACAGAACAATAATATTCTTCTTTTTATTATTTGCAAAACATATGTATGGGTAATTCTTCAATATTAACCCTTACAAAGCTTTCTGTTACAAATTTTTCCTCCCTACTCCCCACCCCTCCCCTAAATGGCATGATATCCACTACATGTTAATTATGTTAAAATACTTGACAAATCGAATATATGTATACATATTTCCACACTTATTGTTGTGCAAGAAAAATCGTATCTACAAGAAAGAAAAATCAGATCAAGGAAACACAATGCAAGCAAACATCAGTCGAGAGCATGAAAATGGTATATTGTGGTCCACATTTCACATCCCACTCTCTGGGTGTATATGGATTTCTTCAGTGAACAATTGGAAGTAGTTTGAAACATTTCATTGTTGAAGAGAGCCATGTCCATCAGAATTACAGAACAATAATATTCCATGACATTCATATACCACAGTTTATTCAATCATTCTCCAATCAATGGGCATCCATTCAGTTTCCCTTTTCTAGCCACTACAAAAATGGCTGCCACTAACATTTTTGCACATGCAGATCCCTTTCTCTCCTTTAAGATCTCTTTAGGATGCCAGCCCAGTAGAAACACTGCTGGGTCCTATGCACAGTTTGATAACTTTTTGGTTATAGTTCCAAATTGTTCTCCAGAATGGTTGGATCTGTTCACAGTTCCACCAACAATATCCAGTTTTCCCACATCCCCTCCAACATTCATCATTATCTTTTCCTGTCATTGTAGCCAATCTGAAATGTGTGTAGTAGGATCTCAGAGTTAGCTTAATTTGCATTTCTTTGCTCAATAGTGATTTGGAGCACTTTTTCATATAACTAGAAATAGTTTTAATTTCATCATCTGAAAATTGTCTGTTCATATCTTTGACCATTTATCGATTGGAGAGTCACTAGAAGTTTTATAAATATGAGTCAATTCTCTATATATTTTAGAAATGATGCCTTTATCAGAACCCTCAAACGTAAAGATAATTTCCCATTTATTGCTTCTTTTCTAATCTTGTCTGCATTAGTTTTGTGTGTACAAAAACTTTTTAAACTCAATATAATCAAAATTATTTATCAGATGTTTAATCAATAATTCCAGTTCTTCTTTGGACACAAATTTTCAAGGTGTTAAAATATTATCCACAAATATGTTTTGAAAATAAAGAGTTTTAATAAAAAAGAAAATAATTTCTTAAAGCGAAAATTGGAGCAATGGAAAACAATCCACTGAACAAAATTGCCTTTAAAAGTACAATTGGCCAAATGAAAAAGAGGCAAAAGGCTTAAAAAAATCTAAGAAAAATTAGAAACATGATACACTAAATTTAGAATTTGTCAAACAGAAGTGAATGTCTCAACAAAATATCAAGTATCAGTCAAACAAAATTTAAAATAAATGAAAAAAATTGAAGAAAATATAAAATATTTCATTGAGACAACAACTGACCTGGAAAATAGAAAGAATAGAGGCAAAAAAGGAATTATTGAGTATTTTGAAAGCCATGATAAAAAAGAGCCTGGTAAACATCTTTCAAGGAATCATAAGTTATTCTGCTAGAATGAGCATTATCTTCCAGGGAAGAAGATGGACATGTAATGATAAAGGTGAATTCTGCCTATTTCTCATGAAAAGACCAGATCTGAACAAAAAAATTTGACCTCCAAATACAGAACTGAAGGGAAAAGCAGGGAAAAGTAAAAAAAAAATCTTGAGAACTATATTTCTACTATGGGTATACTTAAAGAATGGGAGTATGATTTGATTTTGCTTTGATAATATGAAAAAAGAAACTAGAGGTGGAAGGGATATCATACTGGGAAAAAGAGGTAAAACAAGGTTTAAAAAAGGAGGTAAAAATAAGGTAAAATCTCACAAAGAGGCAAAGAAAACCTATTATAATTGAGGGAAAGAAGAGAGGGGAATGAGCATTGTATGAATCTTACTCTCATCAGATTGGGCTCTAAAAGAGAATATCAGAAACATTTGGTTTCACAGAGAAAGTTGTCCCTCCTTATAGTGATGTAGGAGGGAAAGGAGGAAAAGAAAGGGAAAGACTAAGAAAAGAGAAAACAGAAGAATTAGGGGGAAAGTCTAAAAAAGGGGGAGGGCACTAAAGTCGGGAGGACTGTTTGAGGGAGGTGGTCATCAAAGGCAAAATATTGGGGAAGGGGGAAGAAAGAAAGGGGAAAGGAAAGAGAAAAACATAAATTTAGGTAAATAAGATGGCAGGAAATACAAAATTAGTTATTTTAACTGTGAATGTGAATGGGATGAATTCTCCCATAAAATGGAAGTGGATAGCAGACTGGATTAAAAGCCAGAATCCTACAATATGTTGTTTACAAGAAACACATCTAAAGCCTAGAAATACATACAGAATGAAGGTAAAGGGCTGGAGCAGAATCTATTATGCTTCAGGTGAACAAAAAAAGCAGGTGTAGCAATCCTTATCTCAGAGAAGTAAAAGCAAAGATAGATCTAAATAAAAGAGATAAGGAAGGAAACTATATTTTACTAAAGGATACCATACATAATGAAGCAATATCAATACTAAACACATATGTACCAAGTGGTATAGTATCCAAATTCCTAGAGGAGAAACTAACAGAGATGCAAGAAGAAATAGACAGCAAAACTATACTAGTTGGGGATCTCAACCTTGCTCTCTCAGAATTATGTAAGTCAAATCACAAAATAAATGAGAAAGAAGTTGGGGAGGTAAACAAAATGTTAGAAAAATTAGGCATGATAGATTTTTGAAGCAAATTGATTGGCGATATAAGGGAGTTTACTTTTTTTCTCAGGGGTTCATGGAACTTATACAAAAATTGACCATGTGTTAGGGCATAAAAACCTCAAAATAAAATGCAGAAAAGCAGAAATAGTAAATTTCTCTTTTTCAGATCATGATGCAATAAAAATCAGATGCAACATAAGGCCAGGAGAAAATAGACCAAAAGTAAATTGGAAATTAAATAATCTAATCCTGAAGAATGAATGGGTGAAAGAGCAAATCATAGACACAATCAATAATTTCATCCAGGAGAACGACAATAATGAGACAACATACCAAAATTTGTGGGATATGGCCAAAGTGGTTATATGGGGTAGTTTTATATCTCTAGATGCTTACTTGCATACAATAGAGAAAGAGAAGATCAATAAATTGGGCTTACAATTAAAAAAGCTAGAAAAAGAACAAATAAAAAACCCTCAATTAAATACCAAATTGGAATTCTGAAAATAAAAGGGAAAATTAATTAAATGGAAAATAAGAAAACTATTGAATTAATAAATAAAACTAAGATTTGGTTTTATGAAAAAAACAACAAAATGGATAGGCCTTTAGTTAATTTGATTAGAAAAAGGAAAGAGGAAAATCAAATTGTTAGTCTCAAAAATGATAAGGGAGAACTTTCCTCCAATGAAGAGGAAATTAGATTAATAATTAGGACTTTGCCCAACTTTATGCCAATAAATTTGATAATCTAAGTGAAATGGAGGAATACCTACCCAGGTTAACAGAAGATGAAATAAATTATGTAAATAGCATCATTTTAGAAAAAGAAATAGAACAAGCTATTAATCAACTCCCTAAGAAAAAATCTCCAGGGCCAGATGGATTTACATGTGAATTCTACCAAATATTCAAAGAACAATTAATTACCATACTATATCAACTATTTCAAAAAACAGGGAAAGAAGGTGTACTACCAAATTCCTTCTATGATACAGATATGGTGCTGATAGCTAAACCTGGTAGGGTGAAAACAGAGAAAGAAAACTATAGACCAATGTCCCTAAGGAATACTGATGCAAAAAATTTAAATAAGATATTAGCAATGAGATTATAGAAAGTCAGCCCCAGGATAATACACCATGACCAAGTAGGATTTATACCAGGGATGCAGGGCTGGTTCAGTATTAGGAAAACTATCAGCATAATCAATTATATTAATAACCAAACTAACAAAAACCATATGATTATCTCAATAGATGCAGAAAAAGCCTTTGATAAAATCCAACACCCATTCCTATTAAAAACACTACAAAGTATAGGAATAAATGAGCTTTTCCTTAAAATGATTTGTAGTATCTATTTAAAATCATCAGTAAGCATCATATGTAATGGAGACTAGAACCTTTACCAATAAGATCAGGAGTGAAATAAGGCTGCCTACTGTCACCATTATTATTTAACATTGTATTAGAAATGTTAGCTTTGGCAGTAAGAGAAGAAAAAGAGATTAGAGGAATTAGGTCATGAGGAAACCAAATTATCACTCTTTGCAGATGACATGATGGTATACTTAGAGAACCCTAGAGACTAAACTAAAAAATTACTAGAAACAATTCACAACTTTAGCAAAGTTGCAGGATTTAAAATAAATCCACATAAATCATCAGCATTTTTATATATTACCAACAAAGTTCAGCAGCAAGAGATACAAAAAGAAATTCTATTCCAAATAACTTGATAGTATAAAATATTTGGGAATCTATCTGCAAAGGAAAAGTCAGGAGCGATATGAACTAAACTACAAAACACTTTCCACACAAATAAAATCAGACCTAGTCAATTGGAAAAACATCAAGTGCTCATGGGTAGGTCGAGCAAATATTATAAAAATGACAATACTAACCAAACTAATTTATTTATTTAGTGCCATACCAATCAAACTCCCAAGAAATTATTTAACAGATCTAGAAAAAATAGTAGCAAAGTTCATTTGGAATAACAGTAAATAGGTCAAGAATTTCAAGGGAATCAATGAAAAAAAAGGCTGATGAAAGTGGCTTTGCTGTGCCATATCTAAAATTATATTATAAAGCAGTGGTCATCAAAACCATTTGGTACTGGCTAAGAAATAGAGTAGTCAATCAGTGGCATAGCATAGTATCACAGGACAAACTAGGCAATAACTCTAGCAATGTAGTGTTTGATAAACCCAAAGACCCCAGCTTTTGGGATAAGTACTCACTATTTGACAAAAACTGCTGGGAAAATTGGAAACTAGTGTGGAAGAAATTAGGGCTTGACCCACACCTAACACCACATACCAAGATAAGATCTAAATGGGTTCATGATTTATACATGAAGAGTGATATTATTAGTAAATTAGAGGAATGTAGCATAGTTTACCTCTCAGACCTGTGGAGAAGGAAGTTATTTGTATCCAAAGAAGAACTGGAAGTCTTAATTGAACACCTGATAGATAATTCTGATTATATTAAGTTAAAAAGTTTTTGTACAAACAAACCTAATGCAGACAAGTTTAGGATGGAGGCAATAAATTGGGAAATCATCTTTACATTTAAGGATTCTGATAAAGGCCTCATTTCTAACATATATAGAGAATTGACTCAAATTTATAAAAATTCAAGCCACTCTCCAAATTGATAAATGGTCAAAGGATATATATAGATAATTTTCAGATGATGAAATTAAAACTTTCTAGTCATATGAAAAGGTGCTCCAAATTTCTATTGATCAGAGAAATGCAAATTAAGACAACTTTGAGATACCACTACACACCTGTCAGGTTGGCTAAGATGACAGGAAAAGATAATGATGAATGTTGGAGGGGATGTGGGAAAACTGGGATACTGATACATTGTTGGTGGAACTGTGAACAGATCCAACCATTCTGGAAAGCAATTTGGAACAATGTTCAAAAAGTTATCAAGCTGTGCATACCCTTTGACCCAGCAGTGTTTCTATTGGGCCTATATCCCAAAGAGATCTTAAAGGAAGGAAAAGGACCCACATGTGAAAAAATGTTGGTAGCAGCCCTTTTGTAGTGGCTAGAACCTGGAAACTGAATGGATGCCCATCAATTGGAGAATGGTTGAATATTCTATGGTATATGAATGTCATGGAATATTATTGTTATATAAGAAATGACCAGCAGGATGATTTCAGAGAAGCCTGGAGTGATTTTCTTGAACTGATGCTAAGTGAAATGAGCAGAACCAGGAGATCATTGTACATGGCAACAAGAACACTATACAATGATCAATTCTGATGGACATGGCTCTATTCAACAATGAGATGTTTCAAACCAGTTCCAGTTGTTCAGTGACGAAGAAAGCCATGTACAGCAGGGAGAGACCTGTGGGATCTGAGTGTGAACCACGAAATAGCTTTTTCATGCTCTCTATTGATGGTTGCTCGCATTATGTTTTTTTCTCAGGTTTTTTTTTCTGGCAATTTCGATTTTTCTTGTACAGCAAGATAACTGCATATATATATGTATATATATATATACATATATATATGTATACACACATATATTCAATTTGTCAAGTATTTTATCATAATTAACATGTATTAGACTTCCTGTCATCTAGGGGACAGGGTGGGGCAAAGGAGGGAAAAATTTACAACAGAAAGTTTTTGAAGGGTCAATGTTTAAAAATTACCCATGCATATGTTTTGCAAATAAAAAGCTTTAATAAACAAAAAGAAAGAAAAAAAGAAATTTGTTGTACTGTTTAAGGAAATAGAAGGGAGAATGGGAAAGAAAAGGGAGAAGCCAAAAGAAGGGAGGGCAGAAATGAAAGGGAAATGAAATGGGAAGGGACTGCAAAAAAGAGGAAGGGCAAATTGAGGGACGTAAGGATCAGAAGCAAAATATTGGTAAGGAGGCAAGGAGTGGAATGAGACAGAAAAGTATAATGTAAGAAAAATGGGTTGGTGGGAAATACACACTTCATAATCATAATTGCAAATATGAGTAGGATTAGTTATTCCAGAAAACAGAAGTAGAGGACAGAATGATTAAAAGGCCAGAATCCTACAATATATTTTTTTATAAGAAACAAATCTGAAGCTATAATATACATACAGATTAAAGGGGGAAAGCTAGAATAGAATCTCTCTTGCTTCAGCTGAAATAAAAAAAAAAAAGCAGGATTAGCAATTCTGGTCTCAGACCAAGTAAAAGCAAAAATATATCTAATTAAAAGAGATAAGGAAGGAAACAACATCTTGATGAAGGGCGCTATAGATAATGAAGTAATATCAATACTAAACACATATGTACCAAGTGGTATAGCATCCAGCTTCTTAGAGGACAAGTTAAGTGATTTGAAAGAAGAAATTGATAGCCAAACTGTACTGGTGGAGATCATCAACCTCCCTCTATCAGAATTAGATAAGGGCTGGAAAAATGTATATGAACTGATGTTGAGCAAAACAAGCAGATGTAGGAATACATTGTACACAATAACAGCAAGAATCTATATTGGTCATCTATGAAAGACTTGGTTTTCTCGGTGGTTCAGTGATTTAACGCAATCCCTATAGACTTTGGATAGAAAATGCCATCTGCTTCCAGAAAAAGAACTAAGGAGATTGACTGTAAATCAACACATGCTCTGTTCACTTCTTTTTTTATGACTTTTCCCTCTTACTATGAATTTTCTCTCACAACATGTCTCATAAAATAAACAAATTTACTGGAAATAAAAAAAGAAGAGATAGGGCCAAAGGAAACACACTGTAATTGACAATATTTAGAGAAGTAAAAAGACATGGTGAGAAGTACAATGCAGAGAAAAAATAGGATGGAGTAAAATACATACCTAGTAATTATAATTTTGAATGTGAATGAAATGAATTCATATGTAAATTAGAAACTGATAATAGGATGGATTAAAAAATCAGAATCTGACACTATTGCTTAGAAGAAAGAGTTAAAATGAGAGATTAAAATTAAAAATGGGAGAGTAAAAATAAAGGGCTGAAGTCGACTTTATTCCATTTGAGCAGAGGTTAAAAAGAGCAGGGCTAGAATTCGGGATATTAAATAAAACTAAACCTTAAATAAACCTGAAGTACATTTAATTAAAAGAGATGAAGAGGGAAACTACAATTTGAAAAAAAATTATCAAGAAAATGAAGCAATATCAGAACTAAATATATGCACCAAATGAAAAGACATCTCAATTCTTTTTCAGGTTTTTCTTTTGCTTAATGTTAAAAGTATTACTATTATAACATCAAAGCTGGATGTCACAGGGAATAGAAAATTAATATAATTAGTTTGGTTTTAAAAATTGACGTCAAAATTTGTAAAGGAACATTAAATGACTTAGAGATAGAAATGGGCAAATTTTGGTAAAGAAATCAAAACTACACATCAGTATACTACAATGTTCTACCTCGATATTGATTAGCCACATTCAAATTAAAATGGCTTTGTAATATCATTTTACACCAACCAGATTGGCTAAAATAAAAGAAGGGGAAATTGACAAATGTTGGTGGGAATATGGAAAATCAAAACACTGATTGTTAGTGGAACTGTTATTTGTTCCAACCATTTTAAGAGCAATCTGCAATTGTAAAATTGTTGTAAATGGAATTATAAAATTGTTGATTATCTCACCCATCAATAGTACTACTAGTTGTGCTTCCAAAAATCATAAGGAAAAAGGAAAAATATTTTTCCTTTGCAAAATATTTATAGTAGCTCTCTTTGGGGTGACAAAAGTATAAGTTTTGAGGGAATGTTCAATAATTTCTGGATGACTAAGCAAGATGTGATATATACAATTGTGATTGAATAGTGGTATGCTCTTAGAAATGATGACCTGATTGATTTTAGAAAAACATGAAAAGACTTGTATTAAATAAAAAAAAATGTGAAATGAGTAGAACTAAGAAAACATTGTACGCAATAACAGCAATAGTTTGTTAGGAACACTTTTGAAGAATAAGTCATTTTATGTACTATAATTTCTAAAATCAATTACAAAGAAATGAGAGCTAGACACAAATTTACCTCCAGAGTCAGAATGGTTGAACAGAATAATGGATGCCATTGTCTTACACACACACACACACACACACACACACACACACACACACACAGAGACAAATATTTTTGTCCAAGATAGACTTTTCTGAGGCAGGGTTTAGGGGTTGGGAGAGCTAAAAGTACATGACAGAGAACAAAAGAAGCATTAAAAGGAAGCAGAGAAAAGCAGAAAAGCTGTTAAAATGATGTGTACTATTTATTAGTTTTAAGGAAAAAAGGAAGCAATGTGAAGTGGAAATTCATGATTATATATTGAATCCTGTATTTGTGTTTTGGTGCATACATGCTACATATTTTTTATCCCTTTGAACTCAAGTTCAAAATAAATAAAAATTAATATATGTATAGATATCTATATATCTATATATCTATATATCTATATCTATATCTATATCTATATCTATCTATATCTATATCTATATCTATATCTATATATTGATACCTGCTTTGGAAATGGCAAAGAATAGGAATAAGAGATGGTATCTATAAATTGAACATCTGTCCAACAAGGTGTACACGTGTGTGTGTGTGTGTAAATATACAAACATATATATTTACAAATATGTAAATTTTTATATATACATATGTATCAGTATATCTCTGTGTATAACAAGATATGTATGTAGATGTGTGTAAATATTATAATATTTTGCTGTAAGAAATAATAAAAAGGCTTGTTTCACGAAACATGTGTATGAACTTATGACAAGTTAGAATGATCGGGTCTTACAGTCTAGCTATTTTACCCCCAACTGTATCTCTAAGTAATGTAGAATAAACCAGATAGAGCAAGAATTCCTCCTATGCTTAGAAACATAAAGTTAACCTTGAAAATGGGTCTGACCTTTGAACCCCATGCGTCCCACACTATGGCATCAGCACAAATCCTAAAATCTTGACTGGGTGGAGCCTGAGGGTTAAAGTCTCCCACATACAGAAGAAGATCATTCTCATCACCAAACTTCATGTAGTTCATAATGGCATAATGAGCCTCAGGGTGTCTATTCTCATCCACAAACACCTGCTCACCAGCTCTGTTCTTAAATTGGGTGTTCTTTAAGTAGGAGTGCAGCTGAAAGGGAAGAGAAATGCTCATTAGTGAGTGGGACCTGAAGGAAAGGCAATTGTATACAAGACATGGGGTATGTTTTGCAGTTTTTTGAAGTCTTGTGATCTTATTTGTTGTTTTTTTTTATTTGCAAATCAAATGTATGGGTAATTCTTCAACAATGACCTTTACAAAGCTTTCTGTTACAAATTTTTCCCCTCTACTCCCCACCCCTCCCCTAGATGGCAGGAAGTCCACTACATGTTAATTATGTTAAAATACTTGACAAATCGAGTAGGGGGGTGGAGCCAAGATGGCGGAGTGAAAACTTGACTCTCTGTGTCCTCCTCTGACCTTCTCTCAAATCACCAATAAAATAAGCCTCTGAAATGATCTTCAATTTAATATTGTATTAGAAATGTTAGCTTTGGCAATAAGAGAAGAAAAAGAGATAAAAGGAATTAGAGTAGGTCATGAGGAAATCAAATTATCACTCTTTGCAGATGACATGATGGTATACTTAGAGAACCCTAGAGACTCAACTAAAAAAACTACTGGAAACAATTCACAACTTTAGCAAAGTTGCAGGATTCAAAATAAATCCACATAAATCTTCAGCATTTTTACATATTAACAACAAAGGTCAGCAGCAAGAGATACAAAAAGAAATTCCATTCAAAATAACGGATGATAGCATAAAATATTTGGGAATCTATCTGCCAAGGAAAAGTCAGAAACTATATGAACTGAACTACAAAACACTTTCCATACAAATAAAATCAGACCTAGTCAATTGGAAAAACATTAAGTGCTCATGGGTAGGCTGAGCAAATATAATAAAAATGACAATACTACCCAAACGAATCTACTTATTTAGTGCCATACCAATCAAACTCCCAAGAAATTATTTTACAGATCTAGAAAAAATAGTAGCAAGGTTCATTTGGAAGAACAAAAGGTCAAGAATTTCAAGGAAATTAATGAAAAAAAAGGCAGATGAAGGTGGCCTTGCTGTATCTAAAACTATATTATAAAGCAGCGGTCATCAAAACCATTTGGTACTGGCTGAGAAATAAAGCAGTCAATCAGTGGCATAGGATAAGATATCAGGACAATCTAGACAGTAACTTTAGTAATTTAATGTTTGATAAACCCAAAGACCACAGCTTTTGGGATAAATACTCACTATTCGGCAAAAACTGCTGGGAAAATTGGAAACTAGTGTGGAAGAAATTAGGGCTTGACCCACACCTAACACCACATACCAAGATAAGATCTAAATGGGTTCATGATCTTGATATAAAGAGTGATTTTGTAAACAAGTTAGAGGAACGTAATATAGTTTACCTCTCAGACCTGTGGAGATGAAATAAATTTATGTCCAAAGAAGATCTGGAACTCTTAATTGAACACCAGATAGATAATTTTGATTATATTAAGTTAAAAAGTTTCTGTACAAACAAAACTAATGCAGACAAGATTAGGAGGGAAGCATCAAATTGGGAAACCATCTTTACATTTAATGGTTCCGATAAAGGCTTCATTTATAAAATATATAGAGAATTGTCTCATATTTATAAGAATTCAAGCCACTCTTCAATAGATAAATGGTCCAGGGATATGAACAGACAATTTTCAGATGATGAAATTAAAACCATTTCTAGTCATATGAAACGTTGCTCCAAATCACTATTGATCAGAGAAATGCAAATTAAGACAACTCTGAGGTACCACTACACACCTGTCAGATTGGCTAAGATGACAGGAAAAGATAATGACTAATTTTGGAGGGGATGTAGGAAAGCTGGGACTCTAATACATTGCTGGTGGAACTGTGAACAGATTCAACCATTCTGGAGAGCAATTTGGAGCTATGCTCAAAAAGCGATCAAACTGTGCATACCCTTTGACCCAGCAGTGTTTCTACTGGGCCTATATCCCAAAGAGATCTTAGAAGAGGGAAAGGGCCCCACATGTGCAAGAACGTTTGTGGCAGCCCTTTTTGTAGTGGCTAGAAAGTAGAAACTGAATGGATGCCCATCAATTGGAGAATGGCTGAATTAATTATGATATATGAATGTTATGGAATATTATTGTTCTGTAAGAAACGATCATCAGGATGATTTCAGAGAGGCCTGGAGAGACTTTCATGAACTGATGCTGAGTGAAATGAGCAGAACCAGGAGATCGTTATACATGGCAACAACAATACTATATGATGATCAACTCTGATGGACATGGCTCTCTGCAACAAACAAATGTCTCAAACCAGTTCCAATTGTCCACTGAAGAAAGCCATATACACCCAGAGAGAGGGATATGAAATGTGGACCACAACATAACATTTTCATGCTCTCTAATGATGTTTGCTTGCATTGTGTTGCCTTTCTCTGATTATGTTTTTTTATTGTAGATAGGATTTTTCTTGCAAAACAACTTGTCAAGTATTTTATCATTATTAACATGTAGTGGACTTCCTGCCATCTAGGGGAGGGGAGGGGACTGGGGGTAAAATTTGTAATGGAAAGCTTTGTAAAGATCAATGCTGAGGAACTACCATACATATGTTATGCAAATAAAAAGCTTTAATAAAAAATAAATAAAAAATACTTGACAAATCGAATATATGTATACACATTTCCACACATCATTTTGTGCAAGAAAAATCATATCTACAAGAAAGAAAAATCAGATAAAGGAAACACAATGCAAGCAAACATCAATAGAGAACATGAAAATGTTATATTGTGGTCCACATTTCACATCCCTCTCTCTGGGTGTATATGGCTTTCTTTACTGAACAATTGGAACTGGTCTGGTTTGAAATATTTTATTGTTGTGGAGAGCCATGTCCATCAGAATTGATCATCATATAGTCTTATTGTTGCCATGTATAATGATCTCCTGGTTCTGCTCATTTCCTGGAGAATAAAGTATCTGGAATTATAACCAAACATCACGTAGCACTCTGAGTTTAATCGATCAGGAGAAAAATTTGCTCTTCATGGAAGAAAGGGACTCCAACCATTTGTGATGAAAAGACCAGAGCTGAATATGAAATGCCACTTTCAAAAGCAGGACTAAGGAGAAGCATGAAGGGGATTGGAACAGGGAATTAATAAGGGTCTTATTAAGGTAAATGTGTTTACTTTCTTATATGAGAGGATGATACTTGTAACTCTTAAGAACTTTCTCATTATGAGAACAGTTAGAAGGGAATATAGAGAAAGACTTTTGTAAGTTGAATATGAAAACACTATATTTTAAAACATAGGATTATGGGATGAGAGAGAAAGAAACTGGTAGAAATGGAAAGGGAAAGTTGGAAGAGGCTAAAATATGTGTCCTAAAAGAGTAAAAAAAAAACTATCACATAATAGGGGAAGAGAGGGGAAGAGAGAGTGAGTGAAACTTATTCTCATCAGAATTAAGTTAAAGAGGAAATAACAAAACAAGAAAATAGGAGGGAATGGTGATGTGAGAATAAGGGAAGGTGATAGACAACAGGACATATTGGGGAAGTGAGTTGTCAGAAGCAATTATGAGGAGGGACAAGATGTTTGACCTAACAAGAACTCTACCAGATATGTATCCCAATGAAGATTTTAAAATGGAAAAGGACCTATGTGTACAAAAATATTTATGACACTTCTTTTGTCCAGGCAATTAATTGGAAATTAAAGAGATGCGCATTAGTTGGGGTATGGTTGAATGAATTGTGCTATGTTATTATGCTGGGATACTACTGTGATATCAGAATTATGAGCAGGAGGTTTTCAGAAAAATCTGGAAAGATGTTCATGAGCTCCTGCAAAGTCAAATATATTGTCTATAAAAATAGCAATATTGTGGGGTGATCAGCAATAAATGACTGTTTTTAGTAATACAACTTGGTAGTGCTTATGTCAAAACATACCATCCATACTTAGAGGAAAACTTGATTGTTTCAATACAGACTGAGATATCCTTTTTAAACTTTTTTTCTTGAGGTTTGTTGTTGTTTTTGGGGGGATTTTGAGAGAACAGAATCCATCTTTTCTTTTGCAATATCACTTCTATGGAAATATTTTGTATAATTTGGGGTGATTTGCACAGCACAAAAGGGAGAGATTCTGGGATTCAACTTTTCAAAACAAATGTAAAAAATGTTTTAAATGTAACTCGTTAAAAAGAGAATAAAAATATATGTATGCATGTTTGTATATAATTACATATATTGATGATGCAACACATATGTACCTAAAGTAGAGTTGGTCAAAATAAATTTTTCTTGCCATCTTGATATCTGGTTAACTGCCAGCTCAAATGAAAGAGATAAGACAGAAAATTTTCAGTGAATACTTAACATGACTGATACTCTGAAATTTCAAAATCATTTTTACAGAAGAAGAGATGTTTATTCAAAAAATGAAAGGCTTCGTGATGTTCTTTCAGTGTCTAAAAGAATGCCATAAAAGGAATGATCATCTCTTATGCAGAACCCATGAGGAGGAATAAAACCCAAAAGCAGACAAGAAACTACAATTGGGCATCATGACACATGTCTACGATCCCTAATTTTGGGGAGGTTGAGAAATTTAGATCATTGAGTTCAGAATTTCTGAATTGCAGTGAGGCTAAATTAGATTGGATATGTGAGATGATTCTATCAAAGATATAATGAGCTCATAAGAGTAGGCGGTCATCAGGCTACCTTAACCCATGCAGCCAAGGTCAGAGAAATAGAGGAAGTTAAAGCTTCCCATGTTGATCAGTATTGGGATGAAACCTAGGAGTGAATAGTTTGTATTTCCTCTGGGTTTATAGATAAATATTTTAGGAATAAAATAGATAATAAAAAAGAACCTAATTTAGCTTCCTAAAAATATAAAGCAGTGACTTGTATAGCCCATTTCACTGACCATAAGGAAACTGGTACTGTATTTCAAAAGGGAATAGAATTTGGAAGAAGCATGTTTAGGTGGAGGAGACTGAGCAAGAGACAGAATTGAGGCAGAAATCTTTGCTGAGAGAGCAAGCAACTTCCATTTCCTGAGAAAGTCAAAGGAGAATTTAGAAAGAACTGAATTTGGATCGTCTTGTGGTGATACACTGAGGGAATTTGGGAGAGACTTTGCTAGCTGGAGATAGTAGACTGGTTTCCCTAATTATGAAAATTCCCCCAACATTTTCCATTAATAACTGGAGGTAATTTTATCCAGGACCTTTCTCATCACAGGTAACTTACAGAAATATTTTTGATGTAATTTGATACATTATGAACAAAATGTGTCATCAATAGAATTCATATTTCTCTAGCCTTACGATTCCAGTTATTGATGAAAAACTTCATTAACAATTTATAGGAGTGATGTCTTCAGTTGAATTATTAGCCAGTGTGAGGGTTCAGAATCAATTAATCAATGAGAAAGTATGACTAATAATTTATGAGGAAATATAAAACACCATTGACTGAGGCAATATAACCTAACTTTGATTCCTTAGGAACACTGCATGAGAATTGATGAGAAAATTACTCACTACCAGTAGAGAGCCTAGGAGGACTGGGCATTGGGCTGGTTGTCAACCAATCTAACAGACCATACCTGGACTAATGCGGAACTATTTTTCAATATTTTTAATTGCCACAACATGGAATGCTGTGGCTTTGAGGAAAAGAGGTAAAAGTTGGTAGACTATTAAAGTTGTTGCAAAAATTGATTCTTGTCCAGATTATCTGAATGGCACCTGAGGTTATTTATAACTCTAAGACTCTATGAAAGAAAGTGCAATTTTGAACTTTTCATGCATATTGACAAATATTGGAAATCAACTGTATCATTTTGAGAATAATGTAATCTGAAACAGTTGAGAATTGAAAAGTCTTCATTATCTATCTTGTCCCACTTAGGCCAAAAATATATCCTCACAAAACCGTAGCCAAAAAATTATCACTCTTTCAATATTACCTGCCATGAATGTAGTGATACAGATTCTTCATCTCCCATGGATCTTTTCTCAGATTTTCTCCTCAGCATTTCATGGAAAGCCCAAGCCACAGAATAAATAGCATTGAAGATATTGTAACTCAAGGCAGACATGGTTATTTCCACAGGGGACAAAGGCAAATTATTTGTAGAAGCATTTAGTGAATGTAACTCTTGCTCTGGGGCGTCTGGTTGACCTGAGCACTTAGAAGATGTTGGCCGATATGCCGTAAGATAATAGTTACATGAGACGTTAGCAGGTTTCAAATTCTGTAGAGCTTGTGTAAATTCAGGTATGTGACTTCTAAAATGGGAAAAGAAGAGAGTTGCATGGAAGGTATAACCATAATGATAGAAGGGTCTCACAGTCGTGTCCCAGTGAGATGTCACAATCCACACCTTCTTGGTTGGGACAAAAAGTGATGGCGGGTTTGCCATTTTTATCAATGAGTCTGTGTCAGTATGGAAGACAATCACTTTGACTTCTGACATTAGGATCCTGGGCTTGAAGGCCTCAGATGACTCTCTATTTCTTCTGTCACTAAGAGGGATCTTCTCTGTGAAGGACACACAAACTCCATTCTGCATCATTTCCTTGCTTATTTCCTTAAGGAATTCCTGACCTCTCATATCATCAAAGACAATCAGGCCTACCCAGTTCCACTCAAAATATACCAATAAGCGGACGATACCTCGGGGAAGAGAAGAGGATTTGGGGGCCATCTGATAGAGGAAAGGAAACTGGACTTTATCAGTAAGAGCGGGATCAAATGGACCATAACTAATCTGCATGAGAGAAAAAAAAGCATCAGCAGATTCATAATGATGCTGAGAGAACTGAAGTAAAATACATATGTATGGGTAGTTCCTCAACAATGATCCTTACAGAGCTTTCCATTACAAATTTTCCCCCTCGTTCCCTCCCCTCCCCTAGATGGCAGGAAGTCCACTACATGTTAATTATGTTAAAATACTTCACAAATTGAATATAGGTATACATATTTCCACACTTTTCATTGTTGTGCAAGAAAAATCGTATCTACAAGAAAGAAAAATCAGAGAAAGCAAACTCAATGCAAGCAAACATTGATAGAGAACATGAAAATGTTATGTTGTGGCCCACATTTCACATCCCTCTCTCTGGGTGTAGATGGCTTTCTTCACTGAACAAGTGGAACTGGTTTGAAACATCTCATTGTTGAAGAGAGTCATGTCCATCAGAATTGATTAAAGTATAGTCTTGTTGTTGCCGTGTATAATGATCTCCTGGTTCTGCTCATTTCACTCAGCATCAGTTCATGCAAGTCTCTCCAGGCCTCTCTGAAATCATCCTGCTGGTCATTTCTTACAGAGCAATAATATTCCATAACATTCATATACCATAATTTATTCAGCCACTCTCCAATTGATGGGCATCCATTCAGCTTCCAGTTTCTAGCCACTACAGAAAGGGCTGCCACAAACATTCTTGCACATGTGGGTCCTTTTCCCTCCTCTAAGATCTCTTTGGGATATAAGCCCAATAGAAATGCTGCTGGGTCAAAGGGTATGCACTGTTTGATAACTTTTTGAGCATAGCTCCAAATTGCTCTCCAGAATGGTTGGATCTGTTCACAGTTCCATCAACAATGTATCAGTGTCCCAGTTTTCCCACATCCCCTCCAACATTCATCATTTTCTTTTCCTGTCATTTTAGCCAATCTGACAGGTGTGTAGTGGTACCTCAGAGTTGTCTTAATTTGCATTTCTCCAATAAGCACTTCCGAATGTATGAATCAGAAAACTGAGAATGCTAAAGGAGCTTTGTGAAACCTAAATCAGTGATACAGAAAAGGAATCCCCACTACAATGTAGCTGAATAGTAGAAATCCTGCCAATGACTAAAGATTTCCAAGAATATTACCTTTCAACAGTAAAGATGCTCATTCTTTTTCATATACAATTGATATAGATGTAATAGGCAGGAAACCAATGATCTTTCTTTCAATATTAAAGCACTGCGAATGTGTGTGACCCTGGGCAAGTTTGTGTGACCCTGGACAAGTCAATTAACCTCAATTGCCTCAGCAAAAAGAAAAAAAAGAAGCAATGTGAATGAAAACATCTTGGAGGTACCAAAAGATACCTTTTAGATTGACTAATACCACAAAAAATTTAAAACGAAAGCAGATAAGCAAGGGACATTTTTTTGTAATAAACATCTCTGGTGAAGTTCAGGAGAAAACTGGGCAAGGGAAGTTCTACATGTATTAGAAAGAGATTTCATTTCTCAAGAATAAAACTATCCATAGTCATATGAAAAATTCTAACTCAGTATTTTTACAGAAGTGCAAATTAAAACAACTGAGGAACAAAATCACACTTATTAGGTTGATTACTATGACAAAAAAGAACAATAATGAATATTGGAGGGGATTTTGATAACTGGGATCTAATATACTGTTGCGGGAATTGTGCTTTGATCCAATCATCGTAGAAAGCAATTTGAAATGATGCCCTAAAGTCTTTAAACCAGTTCATATCCTTTGATCCTTTGCTAAGTCTATGTACCACAAAAAGAAATTCCATTCCAAATAACTGTTGATAGTATAAAATATTTGGGAATCTATCTGCCAAGGAAAAGTCAGAAACTATACAAACTAAACTGCAAAACACTTGTCACACAAATAAAATCAGACCGAGTAAATTGGAAAAAAAAATTATATGCACATGGGTAGGCCGAGCGAATATAATAAAAATGACAATACTACCCAAACTAACTTACTTATTTAGTGCCATATCAATCAAACTCCCAAGAAATTATTTTACAGATCTAGAAAAAACAGTAGCAAGGTTTATTTGGAAGAACAAAAGGTCAAGAATTTCAAGGGAATTAATGAAAAAAAAGCCAATGAAGGTGGCCTTCCTATGCCAGATCTAAAACTATATTATAAAGCAGCAGTCATCTACACCATTTGGTACTGGCTAAGAAATAGAGCAGTCGATCAGTGGCATAGGATAGGTTATCAGGACAATCTAGGCAATAACTTTAACAATTTAGTGTTTGATAAACCCAAAGACCCCCAGCTTTTGGGACAAGTAGTCACTATTGGGCAAAAACTGCTGGGAAAATTGGAAACGAGTGTGGAAGAAATTAGGGCTTGACCCACACCTAACACCACATACCAAGATAAGTTCTAAATGGGTTCATGATCTAGATATAAAGAGTGATATTATAAGCAAATTAGAGGAATATAGGATAGTTTACCTCTCAGACCTGTGGAGATTTAATAAATTTATGTCCAAAGAAGATCTGGAACTCTTAATTGAACACCAGATAGATAATTTTGACTATATTAAGTTAAGAAGTTTTTGTACAAACAAAACTAATGCAGACAAGATTAGGAGGGAAGCAACAAATTGAGAAATCATCTTTACATTTAAGGGTTCTGATAAAGGCCTCATTTCTAAAATATATAGAGAATTGACTCATATTTCCTAGAATTCAAGCCACTCTCCAATAGATAAATGGTCAAAGGATATGAACAGACAATTTTCAGATGAAGAAATTAAAAGAATTTCTTTTCATATGAAAACGTGTTCCAAATCACTACTGATCACAGAAATGCAAATTAAGACAACTCTGAGGTACCACTGCACACTTGTCAGATGGGCTAAAATGACAGGAAAAGATAATGATGAATGTTGAAGGGGATGCGGGAAAACTGGGATACTGATACATTGTTGGTGGAACTGTGAACGAATCCAACCATTCTGGAGAGCAATTTGAAAATATGCTCAGAAAGCTATCAAATGATGCATACCCTTTGACCCAGCAGTGTTTCTATTAGGCTTATATCCCAAAGAGATCTTAAAGGAAGGAAAAGGCCTCACATGTGCAAGAATGTTTGTGGCAGCCCTTTTTGTAGTGGCTAGAAACTGGAAACTGAATGGATGCCCATCTATTGGAGAGTGGCTGAATAAATTATGGGATAGGAATGTTATGGAGTATTATTGTTCTGTAAGAAATGACCAGCAGGATGATTTCAGAGAGGCCTGGAGAGACTTGCATGAACTGATGCTGAGTGAAACGAGCAGAACCAGGAGATCATTATACATGGCAACAACAAGACTATATGATGATCAATTCTGATGGACATGGCTCTCCACAACAATAAAATATTTCAAAACCAGACCAGTTCCAATTGTTCAGTAAAGAAAGCCATATACACCCAGAGAGAGGGATATGAGATATGGTCTACAACATGTCATTTTCATGCTCTATATCGATGATTGCTTGCATGGGGTTTCCTTTTTCAGATTTTTTTATTCATGTAAATATGATTGTTCTTGCACAGCAAGATAAGTATGGAAACATGTATCCTCATATTTGACTTGTCAAGTATTTTAATATAATTAATATGTAGTGGACTTCCTGCCATCTAGGGAAGGCGAGGGGACTAGGGGGGAAGATTTGTAACAGAAAGCTTTGTAAGGGTCAATGTTGAAAAACTACCCATACATATGTTATGCAAATAAAAAGCTTTAATTAAAAAAAAGGTCTGTGTACCAAATCATTCTAAAAGGGGGAAAGACCAAATTTGCACAGAATTTGTTATAGCAGTTGTTTTTGTCATGGCTAAGAACTGGAAATCAAAAGTACATCCTTCAACTGGAAAATGGCCAAACATGCTAAAGAATATGATTGTGTTGGGATATAATTGTTCTGTTACAAATGAGAAGAAGAAGAATATCAGGAAAAATCTTGGAAAGACAAGGGCAATGATGCAAAAGAAGTGAGCAGAACCCGGTTGTACACTGTAGCAGCAATATTGGAGAATGAGGAATTGTAAATGACTTAGGAATTCTCATCAATATGTTGCTCTAAGAAATTCTGGGGGCAGCTAGGTGGCGCAGTGGATAGAGCACCAGCCCTGAAGTCAGGAGGACCTGAGTTCAAATCTGGTTTCAGACACGTAACAGCTGTGTGACCCTGGGCAAGTCACTTAACCCCAATTGCCTCAGCAAAAAAAAAAAAAATAAAGAAATTCTGAAAAAACTAATGATGAAGTATACTATCCACCATGAGAGAAAGAATTGATATTATCTGAATTTGACAGAAGCATGCTAGTGTTCATTTTTTGTTTCTTTCTTTTGAGTTTTCTTTTACCAAATGACTAAAAGGGAAATGTTTTCCAAGATTGCACAAGTATAACTCTCTGAATGCTTAGCAAGTTAAGAAGAGGCTACCATAAGGAAAGAGGGAGAAATAGAATTGGGAACTCAAAACATTTAAACAACCAGTTAATTATTTTAACATGCTACCAGGAGAACTAAAATATTATATATTTACAGTGTGATTAAATATTTAAGAAAAGAAATAAAATAATTGTAAAAATAATTGAAAATAGCTGAAACATCTGCCAAACTTCACATAAGTGGTCTGATGCTTCTCTATTTTTCTAATGCACACGAAAACTATGAAAATAGGAAGCACAGTTTAGCATCACAACACACTTTCAAGACTCTTTATAACTAACATGACGCTTCTCTACCGATGAGCCCTCACTACATATAGTTAGACAAAACTTGAAAAGTAATGTTTAATCCCCAAGAGGCATCAGAAATATAGCCCAACAACTTGATAATCATTACCCCAATCTTCAACAAGAAAATTTCTCATCCATAAAATATAGATTCATACTTTGCATAATAGGGTTGATACAAATTCAAATTATCTACAACTATTATTGTCTCAGATGTGAGGGTCAGATATGTATTCACACATCATAGTAAGAAGGAATCTGCCTTATTCTCCCAATCCTGACATGCTGTCCTTGATCAGTATCAAAGAAAAATAATTCCACAATGGAACAGTCTACCTCTTCTCTAGATAAAACCTCCTGCTATTTTATTATCTGACTACAAAGATGCTCGATAAATCCCGTCACAAGAATCTCTCCCTTAGACATTTCACTTTTGTTTCTAAAGCCAGCCTGAAATTAATTCCTATTTCTTTTGCGCTTGAAATATTTTAAAATAGTTTTCAAAGTATGGGATCAGGACAATCTGTAATTTCAATGCTAGTGATCCAATAAAGATCCCCCTTGCTTTTTCTTCAAGGCCCTTAAATGTGGAATCTTGAGTTGTAAAGAAATTGGGGTTAAATAAGATTGTGGTTAGTTATGAAAGCTTTAAAGTAAGGTATGTGGATATAAATGGAGTAAGATTTCGAATCTTTCCTCTTTTTACATGAGTCATTCAATTTTCAAAATAGACCTCCATTTCATTTAAAGGAAACAATCTCCAATTTCATTTTTTTCTGTTCCATGAAATCATTCCTAATTTTCTTCTTCTTTCTTTTTTTTTTTGCTTTTTGCTGAGGCAATTGGGGTTAAGTGACTTGCCCAGGGTCACACAGCTAGGAAGTGTCTGAGACCAGATTTGAACTCAGGTCCTCCTGACTTCAGGGCTGGTGCTCTAACCACTACGCCACCTAGCTGCCCCCTTTCTTCTTATTTCTAAATTCACAAAACAGTCACTTTTCTGCCTGACCAACAATGACAAAGTTCAGTAAGCAGCCAGCTTTAACTGCAGGGCTCAAAGAAGTCTCTTTTTAGAAAGATGAGGTGCTTTCTGAAATGGTGAAATGGCTTTCCTTGCATCATATGTAGGTGTTTTCCTGCTGTACCCATTAATAAAGTTCGTATCCTCTGAAAACAACATCAGAAATTTATTCGACTCTTGTTCATTCTTAAGGGAACTTGGGAAGTTCTTAGGCTAACATTGTGGGCACGCTTACCACTGCTCCTCAAAGCCAGCCCCTTATACACCAGGGCTCATGCTGACCTCAATAGATTCAGAAGTGACAGTAAAAGACTAGATGACCATGAAAAATGAAGCTCATAAAATGAGATGAAAAAGACTAAAAGATCACTCAACTTAAAATTTGGACTAGTAAGGTCGAATCAGCCCTCTTTCGCCAGTGAATTGTGTAATGTTGAGTAAACATTGTAACTTCTCCAGTCATTAATGAACTGAGCTGTATAATGGGTAAGTGAAAGTAGTTTTTCTTTGAGATCCTTTCTTAGGGTGGAAGCTAAATGGCTTCACTAGCTTCTTGGCTTACAATCTGGATAATGTAGCACCTTCCCTGAGATCAAGGGACCTGCATTGTTCAGGTGCTAGAGAGTTAAACTGCTCTCAAAACCCCAAGATTCATTTCTATCACAGTTAAGTTATTAGCTGCATGATAGCAACTTAACTTTTCTCAGGCTCAGCAGCCTCCTCTGTAAATGGGAGTAATAAGGACACTTTCCTTACAGGTTTTTTGTGAAGATCAAAAGACATACATATGGAAAGCATTAAATTTTTTTAAAAGTATTTATATATGTAGTTGTTATTGTTGCTCCTGCTGCTACTATTACTACTTTTATCATCATCACTACTACTACTACCACTACTACCGCTACTACCGTTACTACTACTACTACTACTACTACTACTACTACTACTACTACTACTACTACTACT
>JAJPUD010017676.1:0-22123 GCA_023553655.1 Myrmecobius fasciatus
TCTACCCTCCTCCTCTTCCTCCCCTCGCCCTTCTCCTCCTCTCCCCCACTTCTTCTCAGGCACATAGTAAAATGTCCCAGAGACCACCCAGCCCAGCCCCTCCATTTTCTACGGGAAGAAACTGAGGCCCCGGGAAGAACGGAGGGTCTAAAGAAGGCCATCTCCTTCCCTTTCCCTGCCCCCCCCACCCCCACCCCCATCCACTCCCTTCGCGGGCCCGGAGCAGCGGGCCAATCCCCTGCCGTGTGCCCGCGGCCCTGTCGGCTGCAATGAGAAACGACAGGAATATTTAAGGACAAACAAGGTTTCCCAGCGCAATTTACGGCGCTTCCAGGCGGCCCCAGATGGGGCCAATCTGATGCTCGCCAGCAAATCCAATCGCATTTCCTTATCGGTGCATTATTTCAGGCGTTATCTGGCGCTGATGTGCTTATCAATTCAATTCCAGCCCGGCGGCGGCCTAACCCCCCCTCCACCCCCCCATCATCCCCGCACCCTCCCCGCCACACCGAACCCCCCTACCACACACACACACACACACACACACACACACGGCCCGCCCTGTGTGCTCCATAAAAGGTAAACAGGCGCCGGGGTCCGAGGGGGCGACCCGGGCCCAAGGGAACTGTGGGGGGATGCTAGGCAAAGTGGAGGCGAGTGGCCAGAAGCGGCTGGATGGGGGCGGGGGCGGGGGCAGGGGCCTGGGTGGAAGGGGACCCTCCTCGGAGCCCTGCCTAGGTTCAGGCAGCCCTTCGGAACCCCCCCCCCCCAATCTCAACCCAGCCGCCCCCGCCCATCGCCTAGCACGACAGAGGTGAAGGTGTCCCATTAATTCCAGGCTAAAAATGACAAATTCATCTTGGACGACAATTAAATGAAGTCGGTAATTGATGCTAATTGATCTTCGGAGGAGAGGGCTCCCCTCGGCTTTCCAAGCCTCCTCCTTCCTCCCTCCCTTTCCCCCAGCCCCCCCCATCTGTCCCAGATTCCCCCAACACCCACAGTGTTTCTTTCCCACCACCCCCAGTAGCCTCAGCCACTGTTCCAGGTTCCTAACTTCCTCGCTGGCTGTTCAGGGTTTTCCCTCCCCCCCCCCCTTCCCTCCCTCCCTCCGGATCTCAGTTTCCATCTCTGCACTTGAGTGCTCTACCACTCCTTCACCACTCCAGCCTTCTCTCCTGCTCCTCCAGCCCCTAGCTGTCAGTACTGCCCCTCCCCTCCCTCACCACAGATCAGGCTTTTATCAGTCCTGGCTCATGATTCCAGGTTCTTTCGGAGGTTCCTGGCAAGCCAGCTCAAAAAGCTCAGCAGGACTGCAGCAGGGAGATGGCACTATGCTCCTGGGGGATGCTGGTGGGGAGCTGTCTGCCCTCCCTCCCTAGGGCCCTGGCCCCTAGAAGAGGAGAGAGCTGGGGGATCTCCCTAAACTGCTACAGATGGGCTAATGCTATCTCTGTCTTGGGGCGGGGGGGGGGGGAGAGGGGCCCCTGCCTTGGAAGTACTCCCTGGGAAGACCAGGATTGGCAATGTGCAGCCAAGGGGATGACTGGATAAAAATTAGAGGCCGACTCTCTCCCTGCTCCCTCCCTCCCATCTCTCTGTCACTGTATCTTTGCATCTTTTCTGTCTTTCCAGTCCATCAGAGGGTACCCACTGATAGAACCGAGCTGCATCCCTGCCTCCTGGATCTGGGGCAGAGGGAGCAGGGAAGTCCGAGGGAAGGGAGGAGATAAATAAAAGTTGGTATCAGCCCCTCGATAAATACACATGATGTGTTCTCCCCCCTCCCAGCCCACTTCAGTTACCGCAGATACCTATTAATCCTGACAGACGCAGGCCAGCCTGGGTGGGTAATGCAAACTGATCCATCAAACTGCACACTCAGATTCCCCCACTCAGTGGGCCGGCCCCCAGCCCCCACCTGCCAGCTCTGGAGCCACGGGAGGCCCCACCAGACAAGTGTATTACATGGATAATGTATTGGACATATTAATAAAAATGCCTGAACAGCCCAGCCCCGGCCCAGCCCTGGCCATGACAGAGCACATATCACAGGCAGCTGAGCATGCTTGACGTGCCGTCTCATCAGAGTGATAACCACAACCCCCTTCTCTAGGGTCCTAAAAGCCTTTGGGGGGGAAGGGGTAACAGCAAACATCACTGGCCCCATTTTACAGATAGAAAACTGAGGATCAAAGATGTCTATCTCCCCAAGGTCATGAACTCAGGGGTGTTAGAGACAAGATTTGAATCCCAGGCTTCTGCACCCTCCCAAGTTTGATACTAAAGGAGGTCAACTGTTCCTTCTTTCTATGTACCAAGCTGTCCCATCCATGGCCCTTGCTTCCATGGAGCCTGGGAGTACAGAAGGGACCAAAAACTTGGTTTCTGAGCCATGAGTTCTAGGCGACGGTGTACGCCCATTCAGAGTCCTATGTCCCATGTTCAATTCTACAAACTTATGTTAAGTGCCTCCCCCTTGTATATACAAAGCAGGAAGCTCCATAAAATAAGGTGTTTACAGAGCCTGTTCTGGTACATCAGCTCTTTGTTCTGGGTTCTAGGCCCAGGCTAAATAGAGACCCTGCTTAGAGTCCAGATGAGTCAAGAGAAGGAAGGTCTTGCTCAGAAGCCAGAGGTCCCCTCATCCTTTCTGTTAGCCCAGGTGTGCATGCTGACTTGTCAGGACCTTGGCCAGGACCTCCATTTGGAAGGAGAGGGACTAGGGATCCAGGTACCACCCCCCCCCTCCACTGCCTGGAGACCTTGCTCTATACCTCCATGCCCATGGGAAAGGCAGGTCTGAGGTTTGAGCCCCTCGGAGGTAACAAACCCAGCCTGAGAAGCTCCTCCCTTCCATGTGGAACTTGGGGAGGGACAAGCCTACCCAGCACTCACAGCATGGCCCCAGCTATTTTCCCAGGTGCCATCTCCCTTGCCCTGTGCCCATCCTTATCCTCACTTTGGTAATCATCCAGAGAAGGCCAGTCAGCTAGGACAAGGGACTGGACTGGGGAAGAAGGCTTGTAAATTCTCTCCCCAAGTATCTGAAGATCTGTCATGAGGAGGAAGGATCAAATGCGTTCTTTTTGTCCCCAGAGGGCAAAGCCATGAACAATGTCAGGAACAATGTTAGACTCCAGCAGATCAGAGTTGTACCAAAGGGGAAAGAGCTGCCTCCAGGGGTGATGAGCTCCCCATCCTTGGAAGTATTCTGTCAGAGGCTAATTGACCATTTGTTGGGGATTTGGGGGGATTGATGTTAAAGTCTGGTTTGGGATTTGGGGGGGATTCATGTTTAGGTCTGGTTTAAGTTTCATTGGGGATTTGGGGAGGTTGATGTTAAAGTCTGGTTTGGGATTGGGGGTGGATTCATGTTTAGGTCTGGTTTAGGTTTCATTGGGGATTTGGGGGGGTTGATGTTAAAGTCTGGTTTGGGATTTTGGGGGATTCATGTTTAGGTCTGGTTTAGGTTTCGTTGGGAATTTGGGGGGTTGATGTTTAGGTCTGGTTTGGGATTTGGGGGGTTGATGTTTAGGTCTGGTTTCGAGTTTCTGTGGCCATCCCCGCCCTCACACTCTCCATCCCCATCCCTGACAACATTGCCAGTGAGCTATGTCAGGGTCAGGGACCGTCAACTTTCTGTTCCCAAAAATGAGGGGCGAGGAGACTGAGGAGTGCTCCCCAATGCACCCTTCAGCTCAGCCATAATGAACATGGTCTGGCTGGCCCCATTAAATGGATCAAGGAGGGAGGTGAGGAAGGAGAGAACAGCTCTGGCTCCCTGGTGAGGCCCTGGGCCCCCCCACCCCACCCTCCTCCCTCTCTCTCCTCCAAGTCTCCCCCTTCTCTTCCTCACTCCTGGGCTCACGCTCGCGCTCAATCAGCCGCTGTCAGACCTCCGGCCTCGGCATTTTGGTGAAGAATCTCTCGGCTAAAAATTGTTGTCAGTCCCATTTCCTGGTTATCAGCAGGAGGGCGGCTGCAGCCTCGCCCGGGGATTAGCGGCCCACCGTGGTAGGACGGGCAGAGCATCCGATAACGCCTCGGCTCCGCCAGCCACCGCCTTGCCTCCCCCATCCATCATCTTTAGAGCTGACAGGTCCCCCCCAGCACTACCGCCACCCACCCACCCACCCATCACGTCTCTGTCCTTGCCTAGTTCCCAGCTTCCTCCCTAGCCTGAACTGAATGGGATCTGGCAGGCTTGGGGGCTACCAAAGACAGAGACATAGGCCCTAGGACAGAGGGCCAGGCAGGAAGGAGAGAGAATAGTCTTAGACCAAGGACCGGGGGGCTGCTGGGTCATGACTATTGGGCTGACTAAGCCCTGCACCAAAGCCAGCGAGAGGGAGAGCGGGCCACATCTTGGGCTTTGTAGCAGGGTTGTCAGAGGCCTGGACACAGGATACATTTGGGAAAGCCTCAGAGGCAATTTGGGGGAACGGGGTCACAACCTTTAGAGATGATCTAATCCAACCCCCCCAGACTGAAAAAGGAGATTGGGAAAAGGGGAAATCAAGATTGGGGGGTTTCTGAAGAACTAGCCCAAGGAAGGGGCATGAGACCCAGAGGGTAGTGAAGAAAAACCAGGAACATCATAGTGATGAGAGCTGACCTAGAGCCGAAGGGCCCCCTCAGCAATGGGAAGCTCCCACCTAGAGGAAGTCTTTATACATGGGCTGGAAGAGCACAGGTCCAAGATCGGGAGAAAGGATTTCTGTATACCTCCAGGTTTGATGGAATGCCTCTAAGGTTCTCGCCACCTCTGGGGTTCTAGGCTTGTTGCGGGGGAGGGAACCTGGAAAGCAATAGCAAAAGAACAGCTGGGGAATGGAAGGCAAGGTAAGCAACAGCTGGTGAAGCCTTAAAGGCATTAGTGTGGGCCACAGGAGCACAGAAGGGACAAGATGTCAATTGGGCCGGGGCAGGGGCTGGAGCGGAGGCTAGAGCCAAGTAAGATTCTTTGACTGAACCCGAGTGTGCCTCAGCCTCCTAAACAGAGGGTCTGGAGCCAGGACTGCCTGAGGACTAGGGGCTGGTAGGGCTTGCTTTGGGCACAAGAGCCCCAACTAACATTCTGCCTTCTCTCTGTGTGTTCCCCTGTTGTGTCTGGCCTTCTTCCGGGCCTCCCTGCCTCTCTAGGTAAGAAGAAAGCAGCAGCAGCTGCAGCAGCCGCGGCAGCCGCAGCAGCCCTATTTGACAGCCAGGCCCCCACCTGCCCCATCTGCCAGGTCTTACTTCGGCCTGGGGAGCTGCAAGAACACATGGAACAAGAGCTGGAGAAACTCACCCAGCTGCCCAGCAGGTACAGTTCACCCCAGACTTACTCCATCCTGTCACCAGGGCCCCCAAGCAAGAGAACCCCCAAGATCCTGCATCCCCAGAGCCTCCAAGCCCAGAACCTCCCCCAGGGCCCCCCCCAAGCAGAGCCTCCCACAGGGCCCTCATCCCCAGAGCCTCCAAGCCCAGAGTCTCCCCCAAGACCTCCCTTCCCCAGAACTCCCCCAGAATCCCCAAGCCAGAATCTCCACAGGGCCCCCCAAGCAGAGCTTCCCCCCAGGGCCCTGTCCCCAGTGAATATCAGACACGCTGAGCTTTGGCCAGCCTCTCACTCCTGCCTCCTTTCCCCCAAATGAGCAGAGAGGGATTCAGGAGGGCTGTGGCAGGAGCAGGCCTCTGAGGGAGGAGGGCCTGAGAGTGGGCCAGAACCGGCACTGCTTGGGCTGAGGAGGGTCTGAGGAGGGCCCCTTCCCCAAACAGTCCCCCCGGGGAGGACTGGAGGGGGGCAGTAGCCCCCGCAGGAGCTGCGGCTCAGGGCACCGGGGCTCAGGCCCCGGATCAGCGGGGCAGGCTTGAGCCCCCGCAGCCCCCTCTGCTCTGCAGAGCCAGTGAAATCCCGCCTGATCGATGGAACTGAAGAGCTCCTCGCGACGGGTCGATGGGTTTTTATCTGTCTCGGCCCGGCCGGCCGCTGACAGCGCGCCCGGCAAAGGCGTTCCAAGGGCGCCCCCCCCCCCAAACTGCCTGGCCCTGGCACCTGACGAGGCTGCCTGATTTATCTTAATTTTTAATTGGAAAAAATTTGCGAATTAATTGATTTCCCGGACTTGCCAATTAAGGCTGTAATTGGGTGCGGGAGGGATTCCCAGGAAGGGTCACGGGGGTGGGGGGAAGAGGCAGGCCTCCCCTCTCCCAGGCTCCCTCTTGTGGGCCCCTCCTGCCCATCACCCGCTCCACACCGAGACACACTCTCCCAACCAAAACAGACCAGCGGGGTCCCTGTAAGCACCCACGCCCCCAGAGCCAGGACCAAAGGGCCCCAAGAAGGGGCAGGTGTAGCAGGAGAGTGGGTCAGAGTGAGTTAAGGTGCTGCTGGGCCAGCCCCCAGGGAGGTGTCTGGTTTGGGAGGGGGGAGATGGGCAGGCTAGAATCTGGGCAGAGAATGAGAGGTGCCCCTGAGCTCGGGGGTCCTGCTGGACATGGAGGGAGGCTGGCAGAGCTGATCTGGGGCTTCTTCCAGAAATCTCAGATTGGGGGGGACTCCTGTTCTAAGAGGGAGCATGGGGCAAGTCAGGAGGGACAGAATGGGACGGAGGGCCAGCTCCAGACCCCCAAGGCCCAGCCTCCTTGCCTGAAAGCCTGGCAAGCCGATGGAAGTGATGGCAAGGCTGGCACAGGGGCAGCAGCCAGGAGCAGCGGCAGCAGCAGCAGCAGCTCTGGGCCTCTGCCTGCCTCGGTGTTTGGTTGGGTAATGAGCTAGATAAACAATTCCCCCAATAGATTAAAGCTCAGCGGGGGGTGGAGGGGGAGGCTCAGTGCGGGCAGCTCCCTGCCTCTTTATTTCCAAGGATAATTCGGTGTAAATCACCTTAATTAAAAGTGCCAGCCTGGGCTGGGTGCAGGGCCCGGTGCTGGGGCCTGCTCATGATTTAAAGCCCCCGGATCCTTCAGTGGCAGGCAGGCAGCAAGTGGGGAGATCAGCAGAGTCTCTCTCCCTCCTGCTCCTCCCTCCTCCTGCTTCTTGCAGCCTCCATCTCCCCAAGGCTGCCATTCCTTTGGGGTTGGGAGAGAGGGTCAGAGAATGGAAGGAGGGGTTGGCAGGGCCTTGGCGCCCTGGCCAGGAGCCTCAGCAGACCCTGCATGGGAGGGGGCTCACGCTCTTCCATTCTCTGGCCTTATTCCTGGCCCTCCCTCCCCCCAATCCAGGGGGTTCTGCTGTGAGCTGGATATTGGCTCTTCTGCCTGTCTCTGGGGGTTGTGGGGTGGGCCCAAGGACTAGGCCTTGAGGGGATCCGCTTGGTGGCCACGGTCTGCTGATGGCCCGCTCCTTGCTCCTGTCACTCCTGCTTAGTGGCAGGGAGATAGCTGGCTATGCATACGGATGCTGGGATTAAACCCAGACTGGGCCTCCCACCTCTCTCTCCCAACTCAAAAGGAGGAGCATGGAGGGAACTGGTCTCTGCCTCAGTGGCCCTTTGGCCCCAGAGCCGCTGCCAGCCCGTTGAATCTCGGGAATTGTCCATAGTCTAGTTCGGTCTGCAGGGTCGTGGCTCTGGGGGGTAGGGAGGGGCAATTGCATGTCGGTTCTAAGAGCCCCCTCCCCTCGGCAGCTGCCCTAGCTCTGGGAGGTCTATAGGTAAGGACAAGGGTAGGGCAGGTGCCCGCCCCTCCCCGTCCCTACCCAGAGAAATAGGTAGAGCCACAAGACACAGAGAGACCCTGGGCCTGGCCATGAAGTGGGCAGAGGGAGCCAGGGGAGCTGCCACTCCTGCAGCTGTCCTGCATCCAGGGGGACTGGAAAGTGCATCCACTTGTCTCCTTTCTTTGCAGCAAGAATTCCCTCCTGAAGGACGCCATGGCCCCTGGCACCCCCAAGGTAGGTGGCAGAGCCCATCTTGGACACTCATCAGGCGTCACGAGCTCATCATGTCACATACACAGTCATTGTCTCCTGCTCAGGCCCCAGAGGGTGGAGCCAGCCTCCTACCCCTGGCAGAAATCTCAGCAAATCCCTGACAAGTAATTGTCTCCCAAGGAGAGAGAATTCACCTCCTCCTCAGGCAGCCCAGCCCCCTTTGAGACGGCTCTTAAGGTTTTCAGTGGCTAGAGTGTCAGGCCCTAGAGTGGGGCAGGCTCATCTTTGTGAGTTCAAATCCAGCCTCAGATACTTACTATGTGACCCTGGACAAGTCACTTAACTCTGTTTTCCTCCATTTCCCCAATCTGTAAAATGAGCTGGAGAAAGGAATGGCAAATTACTCTATTTCTTTGCCAAGAAAACCCCAAATGGGGCTCACAAAGATTTAGATGTGACTGAAACAACTGAACACACAACACACACACACACACACACACACACACCCCTAATATCTACCAACCAACCCAATCCTTCAGATACTTGAGGACAGCTGGCGTATCTCCCTGAGCTTTCTCTTCCCCTAGCTAAAAACCCCTGGCTCCTTCACCTCACACTTAGAACATGGTTTCTAACCGTCTCCATCAGCTTCTCTGTCCACTTCCTTTCCCACCCCTTCCCCCCCAGTCCTCCCTACCCCTGCACAGTCCTCAAGTTTGCCCATCCTTGAAGCAGACATAAGGATGCTGACTCCATCTTTCCTGCGGGGCCAGTGCTCTGCTCAGCTGTATGGGAGGGGGTGTGGGGGAAAAAGGGGGAGGAAGGAGAGATATGTGATTGGTGGTCCCAAATACTTTGCTCCTGGGGGAGACGGAGGTGCCCCTGACTGAAATATTGCTAAGAGGGGATGAGCAGGAGGACCGCTCATCACTGGGTGGGACTGGGAGCCTAAGTGGAAGCTTAGTGGGAAGGGCTAGGACCAAGTCTTAAAGGAGAGTCATATTAGGAAAGGGGAGGCAAGGAGGACAGCTTGAACAGGGACAAAGGCTGGGATGGGCCAGGGCAGGCTGACCAAGGGTCATGCTGCAGGGCTTACTGGCCACGGGACCCACCGAGGAGAGGGAAACTTTCTAGGGCATTGGAGTCAAATGGGATTGGAAGGACAGGGTCCAGGTAGATTTCAGAAGACCTTGAATGACCAAATGAGGAAAAAGAACTTTCTCCTTCGGAAAAGGGAGATGCGTTTGTGGGGCCTAGGATGCGGGCCGAATCGAAGCAGCTGGGCGGAAAGGCCGAGGCTGGAGGCAGAGAAACTCTTAGGAGGCAGTTGTGAGAGTCCAGGCAAGTCACAACGGGGCTTGAGTGAGAAGGGGGAAGCTGTGGCGAGGGCAAGGAAGCCATTAAAGGGAGAGAAGTTTCAAAGGCAGATTAAATAGGCCCTGTATGTGGCTTGGATGTGGTCCTTACTTGGGAGCAGGCGGAGGAGGGTGGAGGCTGGCTCCAGCCTTACTCATACTGTAGCCCCCTCCTCCTGCTCTGGCCTGGCTTGAGGGGGGGCAGCCTGTCAAAGCCTCTCTCATGAAGCTGCTAAGTGATATTTGCCCCTTTGGAAGCTGAGTTAAAGCCTTCATCAGGCAAGGAACACTTTGTGCAGAATCCCACAAAAGGCGCTGGCGCGGTCAGAGATAAAAGCGGGTGCTCGCAGGAGCAAGCAGGAGCGGGGCTGCTCGGGTGACAGCCACTGATGGATTGTTTAAGGGAAATAGACTCCCCGGCTTGGCTCGAGCTGCCCCCGGCAGCAGCCCCCACCCAGCACTTAATAGTTTCAAATGACCAAGCTTAAAAGGGAAGTGCTTGTCAATGGCACTCGATGACCCCCACCCAACCCTCCCCCACATCTGGCCCCCTCTCCCACCACATCTGGCTCCTTCCTTTCCCCACATATGACCCCAACTCCTGGGGGTGGGGGGGAGCAGGGAGAAGAGCAGCAGGCAGAGGCGGGCCTGATGGCTAAAGTGGAGGCAATTTTGGTCCATTTTCTCAGTGCTGACAAATACCAGGTCACACCACCCTACACACACACACACACACACACACACACACACACACATACACACACACACATACAAGCACCCAGAGGCTTTAATGCACACATACAATTTTGTAAAAACATACAGTGTTACGCCTCCACAAACACCAGGGGAGCCCATGAAAGGGGAGGAGGCGACAGTCCCAGGAACCACCATAATCCTTAGAGAGACACTGTTCATTTTCTAGGTGGTGTATTTGTTCACTCTGCCCCCCCCACCCATACATACATGAATGTACAAATGGACACGTGTGAACATTTCCAGGTTCTAGGACCAAGGTCTAGACCAAGCCAGCATCTGCTCATTCCAGCTCCCTGTTTAGCCACAGGCCAAGTCTAGGAGGGCCAGGAGAGAGGGCTGGGTAGTAGGCATCTGTGGGTGCTCTGGAGGAAGACAAGGAGGTTCAGGAAGGCAGCTGGACAGTGGCTGTGGGCATTGAGACTGAGTGGGGGGGGAGTCAGATCAGGAGGAGGAGGGAGAGAGGAAGTCTTGAACAAGATTGATGGTCTCGTTGCCATTAAGAAAAAAATTAGCCAGTGGCGGCCATCATATTAAAGGGTGAAGAAGCCGTGAATTATTTTCTTAAAGATCTTATCGCTTACAATGATAATTTTACCTTGCGAAAGGCCACTTTTAATGAGGCGAAGAGCCGGGCCCAGAGTCATGATTTAATGCCAGCGGTTTTTTTCCCAAGCACATTTTCCCGATCTTGTGCCCGTGTTTAAAAAGCGCTGGTGACCTTTTTTTATTCCACTCGCCCCAGGTGTGAAGCGGCTGAGGCGGAGGGGGAGGCCCTGCCTCTCAGGGTTTATCACCTCCCCGGGGGCCCCTCACCTCTCCCTTCCACAAAGAGATAGATGGATGAGGAGGAGTGAGGGGAGCCTGCCTAGTGCTGCCTAAGCAGCAGCACAGAAGTGGAGTCTGCAGAAGAGGAAGAGGAGAAGGAAGAAGAGAAAAGGAGGGGAGAAAGTGGAGGGGAAGAGAAAGAGGAGAGGGAGAAGGAAGAGGTGGTATGGAGGTAGAGAAGGGGGAGGAAAAAGAAGAGGAGGAGAGGAAGAGGAGGGAAAGAAGAAGAGGGGGGAGAAAGAGGAAGGGGAGAAGGAAGAGGTAGTATATAGAGGTAGAGGAGGAGGAAGACAAAAAGAAGGAGAGGAGAGGAAGGAAAGAGGAAGAGGAGGGGGAGAAGGAAGAGGTGGTATAGAGGTAGAAAAAAAGGAGGAAGAAGAAGAGGAGGCGAGGAAGAGGAAGGAAAGAGGAAGAGGAGGGGGGAGGAGGAAGAGGTGGTATATAGAGGTAGAGGAGGAACAAGAACAAGAGAAGAAAGAGGAGGATAAGGAAGAAAAGGAGGAAGAAGAGGATGAGAAAGAAGATATGGAGGAAGAAGATGAGGAACAGGAGGAGAAGCAGAGGAAGCATAAGGAATTAGCTGAGATCATGCATACATGGGCAGGGCCCCCAAAGTGGGGCTGAAAGGGTCCAATATCCCCTCAGGATATAGGGAAGGAAACTGAAGCAGGAGGTGGGTCAAGCTTACAGAGGTAGCAAGCACAGAGTCAGTTTACCCTCAGCGTCTCTCACTCCAAAGCCAGGAGTCCTTCCTTTATATTACCACTCTTGTCCCCAGTCCTCCCCGCCTGGGTCCCTTGCTGGCTAGGACTGGAGCCAGGGTCCAGAGGATGGAGTAGGGGACGGGGAGCAGCGTTAAGGCAGAAGGATTGTTAGCAGCCAGAGAAAGGCTGACAGCAGAGACCCTGGCTCAGCCTTGTGTGGGATCCAAGGGCTTCATCTTGCCTTCCCTTCCCACGGGGGCCCCACAAGCCTGAGGAGTTGGGAAGAAGGGCCCGGAGACCAAGGTAGGAAAGATGGAGTCCTTGAACCACAGTCCCTGCAGAGGCTGAGGCAGAGGGGTGGATCTATGCTGCCCGTGTCCTTGTTCCCTCCCATGGATTCTCAGGCTACATGGAAGGTATTAGTCACTGAGCAGAATGTGATGAGTTTGCCTGCTTCTCCAGGGGCAGCTGACAGCTCCTTCTGGCCAGACTAGGAGAGCACAGAGGTCCCATCCCTACCTAATTTCCCTGGCCCTTCCCCACCGAAAGCCTAAGAGCAGGGAGACTGTGGCAGCCTCTAGCCCAGCCCCCCCCCCCTCCACCCCAGACCCTCACGCAGTGCCTGAGGATGCGGGCAGAATTCGGGTCACATCCCAGCCGCTCAGCCCAGGAGATAGAGGATAAATGACCTCTCTCTCTTTCCCAAATTGCTTTCTTTGGGCTGTCACCAGCGATTTCAAACAAGGGGGTGGGAGTGGGGGTGGGGCTTTGTTGGTGAAAACCTTTGGAGGGAAGGAGGGAGGAAGAGTGGGGGGAGCGGGGCCTGCCAAGTGCAGTTCTTTCCCAGGCACTGAGAGAAATCCTCTCTTCTCCTTCCCCCCCTTCCCAGAGACCAGAGTCAGACTCCTCTCCAGCCCATAGGCCAGCTTCTGGCTGCCAGGGAGGGGGGATGCTCCAGCTCTTGCTGGCCCCACGGGCTGAGAGGAGGGAGAGGTCTAAGCGCAGGCCCCAGCACCTGCACCTGACCCACGCTTAGCTTGGAAGCACTTCCGCACAATTTAGAAATAGACAATTTATTAATCGAAGCAGCGGGTATGCAGAAGAGGTGCCGAGATTGACGGCCCGGGGATTGGTTTGAGTCTCGCCTGTTTCCAGAGGTCATCTCTGAGGCTCAGGAATAAATGGGCCCGGCGTTCCGCCCCTGCCTACCCGCTAAAAACTAATACATAACGTTTAATTTACTGTCTCCATAGTGGGGCTGGCCATTTTTCACATAATAATATTGGATTAGAGGCATTCATTCACCAGCCAGGCAGAGGGAGCAGAGGGGGAGACAGTGATGGTGGAAGGAATCCTAGGGTAAGAGCCAGAGGGTTTGGGTTCAAGTGTCATCTCTATGGGAACTCAAGCAAGAACCTTGACATCTTAGGGCCTCAGTTTCTCTATAAAATAAGAAAGTTGGAGCCATGATCTCAGGAGCTCCTCTTAGCTCCAAGTTCTATGATCATAGGGCGGAGAGCCTGGGGCTTTGAGTGGAAAGCCGAGTTCTTGGCTTTTCCCTTCTCTATGGAACAGGCTGGCTAACCGTAGGTTCACCAGAAGCCCTAGGAAGGCAGGAGCATGAGACTTTTTCCTTTCGGGTTCCACTCTCAAAGTGCTGGTTCTCCCTGCCTTTCCTAGCTCCTAACACTGCTCTTGTTCCAAAAGTCAAGACTAGGCCAGCCAGGGCCCTCCAAAAAAAAAAAAGAGAGAATGATCCCCAAAAGATCCTTCAGCCCCAGAGAACACCCTTGCAGTTTTAGGGAAAGCAGCCAATCCCTGGAGCTTCAGATATCAGGGTCAGCCTGGGTCAGAGGAACCCCAAAGAGAGGGGAGATCAGCCTGGGGGGAGAATGGCCTTGAAAAAAATGAAGGCAGTTTGATTGCAAAGATCTAAAGAGCTGTCATGAGGAAAAGGTGAGCTCCAGAGACAGGACCCAGGCAGCGGAGGACACGTCAGGAAGCAGAGTGAAGTTCCATGGGAGGACAAACTTCCTAACAATTACAGCTGCACCCAAATGAAGTAAGCAAGCTCGGAAAGCGTTTCCTCTCCCTGGAAGGCTTTGATCCAAGGCTAAGCATGGAAGCCCATCCAGGACAAATCCTTCCTTAAGGCTGGAAAGACATATCCCATAAGTTATCTCATTTGCTCCTTACAGCCACCCTGGAAGGGAGGTGCTATTATAAGTCCCACGTCACAGGGAGGGAATTGAATCAGAGATTAAGTGACTTACCCAGGGTCACACAACTTGTAAGTTCCCAAGCAGGATTGTCACTGCTCCCTGGTCCCTGCTCCAGACCCAGGGCTCTGGTCACTGCGCCCCCTAGCTGTCTGATGAAGTAAGATGATCTGGGTAAAGTGCTTTCAAAATGCCAGCTTGGAGATTCTTGCACTTGGGGGTCTCTCAGTATCTGCAATGAAGTCCCTTCCACAAGTTCTAAGGGGATGCTGAGAAAATGGCCCAAAGGAAAGGAACAAATGGCCACCGGGCCTGGCTTAATCGGTAACCAGGAAGAGGTGGAAAGCCATGCCTCCTTTGGAGCCATTGGGGTTGGGGGCAGGGGGAGATATCAATCAGTCATTCTTCCAACAAGTACTTATTAAGAACATACTCTGTGTGTGTGTGTGTGTGTGCCAGTCATTGCGCTGGGGACTAAGGCCAGAGAGACAACAAGGCAGCAGCCATTGTCCTCAGGGAGCTTACATTAGAAGGATCTATCTAGCTATCTATGTTTAAATCCTTACACAGTCATTACATACATAGACATTCAGCTAGGTGACATAGAGCACCAGCCCTGAAGTCAGGAGGACCTGAGTTCAAATCTGGTCTTAGACACTTAACACTTCTTAGCTGTGTGATCCTGGACAAGTCACTTGACCCCAATTGCCTCAGCAAAAAAAAAAAAAAGAAAGAAAGAAAAGAAAAGAAAAAAGATGCAATCTATCACATACATATACATTATATGTGTATACATGTATACAAAGTATCTATACTTATATACATGTATATTGCATTATATTGATACACATGTGTACATGTACTGCATTGTATGAGGTCTGCATACAGGTATACATGGTATATGTGCACGTACACATGTATGTGTATTGTGTGGATATATGTAGCCCCGGGAGCTGAGCTTTGGAGAGAACTAGGCATTCTAAAGAATGAAAGTGAAGAAACAGAAAGGCATTTCAAGCTAAATGGGGGTGAAGGCATCTGGGACTTGAGATTGATACCTGGGAGGCAAGCCTGGGTGGCTGGGGAAATGGCGCTGCCCTCAACAGTAATAGGAAACTTGGAAAGGGACACGGCTTAGGAGGAGAAAGATAATGAGTCCTGTTCTGGACACGCTGAGCTCAGGGTATCTCTGTGATAACCAAAAGGCAATCGATGATGGAGGAATCTAGGGGTCAGGACTGAGGGGTCAGGAGAGAGACTCACTTGCAGAGGGGTGAACCCGTTTCCCCTGCAAGTATTTGACCTTTTGTCTTTCTCTCCATCCCCTCTCTCCTGATCTGAGATAAGAAATAAAAGAGATTGATTGCCAATTCATCAGCAGAAACGCACTGGACATCTACTGTGTGTTGGCAGGTAGAGGAGACCCCATCCTGGGAGAGGGCCCTCCCTTTGGAGCCAAAACCAGACACCATTGCTTCCCAGCTGTGTGACCCTGGATAAGTCCCTTCCTTGGGATGGGCTTGAGTTTCCTCTGGGAAACAGGAATGAGACTGTCACTCTCCCAGTGTTGGGGTGAACGTGTAATACAAGGCCCTTTGGGTACAGCACCCTGGGACTGAGAGATCATTCAAGTCTAACATCTCGGTACTTGGTGCTGTCTGTTGGGTTTGGGACTCTAGGGGAAGCCTGACCATGAAGAAGAGAAGCCTGGAGCTGGGGAGAAGGGAGAGGAGACATGAGAGCTGTAGTTAACTAGGTGAAAGACCTTCCCTGTGAGGAGAGATCCTCCTTATCCTGTAGCCCAGGAACAGAGAGGACCTGGGAGCTGTCCAGCAGTAGGATGGGCTGCCGGCAGAGGGAGAGGTGCCTGCTGACTGAAGCTCTACAAGGACGCTGGACAACCACTTGGCAATCAATACATGTGTCTTAGATGCTTGTTCAGATCTGGGTTGGATCCAATGAGATCCTTTCCAGCTCAATCTTCAAATGATTAAGTCCCCCCCACCTGGTCTTAAGGGAACTCCTACGTAAGCTGAAGGCAGATTGTGATCAGAGCCCTCAGCCCTAAATTGAGCTCAGGAAGAGGGAAGATTGCTGAGTGATCCTGGGCAAGGCACTTCCTCCCCATCTCCCCTGGCCCCAGGCCTGAGCTTCAAGCTCCCTCTGTGCAGTGGGGGGACTCTCTTAGCACTCCCTCATTAAGCTCCTTCAGAAAGCTTTCTCAGCCTTAAAATGCTTGAGAAGTAAAGGCATCCATGTTGATATCTACACTTCTGTCTGGGGAAATCAAGGAAGAGCCATGATGGTGGTAGCATCCAAACTGGGTTTGATGGGAGTATATGACCAAACAGAATGGTTCTCAGATTTATAGTGAGATAAGCTTCTCAGCAGGAGTCATGGACATTCAGGAAGGCCAGAGGAACACAGAGGAGACAGAGCCAACCTTCCAGCTGCACTACCAAGGGAAGGTTACAAAGGATGGAGGGATCTGTGTCCCAGCCCTACCAACCCCTCCTCCTGTTTTTATTCTTCCTACAGTCTCTCTTGTTATCAGCCTCGATCAAGCGAGAAGGAGACTCTCCCACAGCCTCTCCGCATTCTTCAGATGATCTGCACCACTCTGACAGATATCAGGTGGGTCTCAGCACCTCCCACTCGGGCTACACTTCCTGGCAGTGGGTCTCATACTCGGGTTATACTCCCTGGCAGAAGACAGTCTGCTGGGATGAGAGCAAATGAGTCCATCATTCCTCTGCCTCAGAGCTAGAGGATTAGGAAGGGAGAGAAAGAAGGATGGATCTCTGTCTCTCCCATCAACCTGGACCCATTGGCTGTCCCCTCAGAGGTAGGCCTGGATGACCACTCTAATCCTTAGTTAGATTAAGAGTCAGGAGGGCAACTTTGGGATAAGCTTAGAGGGAAGGCTTTCCTAAGGCCAGGCCATCATGCCCACAGGCCCAAAGGGGGGTTCTATAAGGCTGTCTAGAGAGTCTCAGGGGACTGGAATGCCCTTGTGATGATGGGAAGGAATCAGTCACCAAGGACTCAAACCCTAGGCTTTGACCCTGGTTACTTCCACCCTCAGCAGAAGGGGTATGGAGGAAACCAAAACAGGGGGTCATGACCACCATGCAAGCTGCTGCCAAGGCTAGCCTGGCAGCCTGGAAAGCTCCTGACCCAAAGGTAAGTCTGGCAGTGGGGATTTGAGGGTGATGGAGGCAAGCCCTCCCCTTTTCCCTTACCCCCACTGACCAGGGCCAGAGAAAAAGGCTTTAAGCTGCTTTCTCACAGGTTCAGGGGTCCTAAAACCTGTGGATGTCAATAGATCAGAGAAGATGGAGCTGAGCCTGAGCAGGGAATGGTTTAAGAGATTCTACCCAAAAAGGCAGGGGAGAGACTGAGAATGTTGTAGGAACCAGGACGAGAGGGGAGAGTCAATGAATCATACACCCAATTAGAAGGAATCTCAGATAACTTTTCCCTATCCATAGCTTTCCTGACCCATCTCTGCCAGTGTCAGAGAATTCACAGAGGTTTGGAAGAGCCCTTCAAAAAGAGACAGCCAGAGACAGGGAAATGGAACCAGAAGGCAAGGATGGAAGGGGAGAGAAAGGAAGGGGTAAGGAGAGGAAAGGGGAAGAGAGGACAGGAGAGGGGAAGAGAGGACAGGAGTGCTGGATTTGGAGTCAGGAAGATCTGAGTTTAAATGCATCCTCAGACACTTATTAGCTATGTGAGCCTGGGCAAATCATTTAACTCTGTTTGCCTCAGTTCCTTCATATGTTAAAAAAAAAATGAGCTGGAGAAGGAAATGGCCAAACATTCCAGTATTTTTGCCAAGAAATCTTCCAAAAGAGTCTCACAAAAAAATCAGACCCAAATGAAAAACAACTAAACAACAACAACAAAACTTTAGGCAATGGTACTCCAGAGATGGTCTCCTAAGAGCACATTACCACTAGTATGTTTATGTCTCTTGTGTTACAACCTAGGAGAGCTTTGGCTCGGTTGATGTCCTTGTCACATTTCTGACTGATGTTGAACTTACAGTCCACTAATACCCCTAGATTTTTTTTCCAAAGAGATATTGTCTTATATCCAGTCCTCTCCTATAATGTATTTATAAAGTCAATTTTTAAAAAATCCAAGTCAAATGCTTTACATTTATCCCTACAAAATGTCAATCGCTTTATTAGATTCAGCCCCATGCTCTAGCCTGACTGTTAAAATCCTGATTTAGGTATCAACCTGTCAATCTGGGATTCCCTGGTCTCTATAAACCAACATTTATTAAGAATCCACCATGCAGCAGGTACTGTGCAAAAAGGAAATGAGCCCTGTCTTCAGGGAACTGACTTTCTAATGAAAGAAGGAAGAGATTTGTTCACAGATAAGGAAAATAGGTGGGGAAGAGTCTATCAAGAGCAAGCGCCATATTTAAGTGATTTTACAGGGACAGGATATATACATAGGACAAGCCTAAAAAGCAGACAGATTACTAAGTCACTCCACTGAAAACAAAGTTGACATTTAAATTTTCATGAAGACTTTGAATCCAGTCATTTAACTTCAAAGTCACCTAAATGTCCTATCACCTACAGACCATCTCTACCCAGCTCTTCTGCAAGAGCATCATGAGAGACTTTGTCAAAACTACAGCTACAGGTTCCCCAGATGTACCAGTCTAGTAGTCCTAACAACAAGGGAAGTCTGGCTGATCTGACCACCTCCAGTCCTGATGGGATCCAGCTGTTTCTTGCAATCCCCGATCCTAGGTTAGATATATCAAGGTATTCCGGATTAGGGGAGAGTCCTCTGGGCTTGAATTCCAGATTGGATTCTTTCTAGCTGTGCAACTATGACAATGTCAACCTCAGTTTCCTCATCTGTAAAATGTAGATAATAGCAATATGAAGTAGAAATGTCTAAAGAAGGTTTTTGGTAACCCTTAAAATGCTCAAAAAAATCCTATGACTTCCACTATTTACAGGGATCACTTTAGGATGCTGCCAGTAACCGAAGCCTCTCCTCTTTGGAAAGATCAGGAAATGGTTGTCCTGGAATCTCTACCATCTTTCCTAAACTTTCAGGGATCAGCAGCACGTTTTTCAGAAATCTCACCTTCAGTAGTTGAGATATTATTTAGTTCATTTGACCCAAAAAGCTTGAATCTGTCTAGCTCTCTCTAAAGCCCTGTCTTGCCTTCCTTATTCCAAAGATCTTCTATAACAAAAAATAGAAGCATTTCTTGCTCTCCTCCATCCACTGTCTCATCCCCATCACTACCACTATACCCCAACCCAAGCCATGGTCCTCTCCCTTTCCCTTGCTCCCTCTGTAAACACCCAAGCCTTGCCTCAAGGAGGGCTCTGTCTTGCTCAGCAGTCCCTTTATGTGCTGAAGAAGCCATCTGCCCTGCCCCATTTGCAATTATACACTGTGCTAGGCTCTGGACTGGACAGGTGCTAGGGATCTAGACACAAAGACTGAAACAATCCTAACTCCCAAGGAAGTGGTAGCAAATGAGGAAGGTAGCAAAGGCATAAATAAGCATTGTTGTTGTTCTGTCGTTTCAGTTGTGTCTGACTTCTTGAACTCAACTGGGGTTTTCTTAGCAAAGATGCTAGAGTGGTTTGCCATTTCCTTTTCCAGCTCATTTTTTACACATGAGGAAACGGAGGAAAACAAGGTTAAATGACTTGTCCAGGGTCACACAGTTAATGTGTCTGAGGCTGGATTTGAACTCAGCTATTCCTGACTCCAGGTCTAATACTGTATCCGATCTGTCACCAATCCACTATGCCCCACATATAAGTACATATATATATATATATATATATATATATATGTAATTATCAGGAGAAGAAATATATATGCAAAGTAATCACAAAGCACTTGGGCCAGAAGGACATTTGTGAGGTTCATGCAGGCAATGGTGCTTAAGTTGTCTTGAAGGAAGAAATCCTAAGAAGTGAAAGTGATTGGGACATGGCATAGAGGCCAGAGCAGTGCCAAAACATGGAGTTTAAATATTGAGAGAGAAGCTGGGTTTGGCCAGATCATAGAGTGTAGAAGAGTATGTAACATCCAATGAGAATGGAAAGAGAGGCTGGGGCCAAGTTTGAAGGGCTTTAAAAAATGAATTTGAGCCTGAGAAGTAAATAATAATGAAGAGGAGGATTGATAACATTTACATAGTGTTCTGATGTCTGCAAAGTATTCTTCCAGTTTTATTTCCTATGACAATGACAACTTAGGGTGGGACAGGTTGCAGAAGCCTTTGAATGTCATACAGTGGAGATAACAGGAAGAGCTGGGTAAAGGGTTTTGAACAGAGAATTCCCCAATGGCCTCATTCACTCTCAGCTGAGGCCTTCTCTCCTGGGGCCAAGTGGAAGCTTTCTGTGTCTCAACTTCTTTATCAGTCAAATGGAGAGGGATTTGCTGTTTCCAGGCCTTGGTCTGGGTTCGATGGGGATATGAATGAGGAAGTCATGATTCTCACCTTCCCCTCCTTACTAGAAAGACAAACCATATACATCTGTATATGGCAATACAGACCATCAACCTGGACAGGGAAAAAGATCCCTGAAGGGAGGTGCTGACAAAAGCATTATGGGAGCTCAAAGAAGCAAAAGAGGAACTGGGACAGTTCCTAAGGGGGTTTCCTAGAGAAGGTAGCACATGAGCTAGTATTGGAAAGAAGAGGAAAACTCAGCTGGACAAAGATTCATGGGCAGAAGATAGCGATTGAAAGTTCAAGGAACAGTATTCAGCCTAGTTTGATTGAAATGTTGAGTACCTAAAGGGCACTAGAGAGAGAAAGCCAATCTGGAGTTCATCACAGTTGTGCAGTCAAGAGTCGATGAGGAACTGAGCTGGAAATCCAGAGGTGAGCATCAGAGAAGTTCCAAGGTGAGAGGGATCCCAGGGAATAAAACCCTTCCAGCTCATCCAAAGGGGTCTTGAAAATTACCTCCTTAGCACACTAAGGTTAGGCACTTTCCTAGGTGGGAAGTAAGGTAAGTGATAAAGACGTGATGGAGGCAGGAAGGGGCAAGCTGGGGTGTTAACCTTCCAGGCTCAGGGACCCAGCTCCAGACCTGGCCCCAAAGCTGATACATAAAGGAGGGTGGGGAGGAAGGAGGGAGCTGGGGGCCCAGAGCAGACAGCTGATACAGGTCTAAGGTCGAGGACAACAAAAAACAAACTTCCATGTCTTGAGGTCAGGACTCAAACGGATGGCTGACACATCTAACTTTTGAGGGGGTCAGAGCCAGACACATCCCGACAGGCAGATCCATGACTGAAAAAAACAGATACATGAAGTTCTAAGAGATGTGCCAGGGTTGGGTCAGAGCAAAATAAAAGCAGCCCGAGGCAGGCCGGCAGGCCGATAATTACGTTCTGAGGGTTGGATGGGGTCAGACTCAGAAGAAGACTGGCAGGCCCGGGCGGATGCTTCCGGGTAAACATCAAAGGAGGAGGGCGGTGGGGAGCGTCAGGCTGGCCTGATACCAGTGCAGATACACCAGGATACAGCCCATCCTCGGGGGAGGAGTCAGATCCGTGGGTCCCTAGTGGATAGATCCGGGGCCACGACTGATACTTATGGATACAACTCCTACAGCCCGGATACATATGGATACATGGGCCCAGGGCCAGATGGTTGTTACATAAAGATACCCCCTGCGCTGAGGGGCGGAGTCAGACCCGAAGATCTCGGGCCGGTATATCCAGTTCCGAGGGGGTGGGATGACAGACACCGCCCCCTCTATACTTGGGGTTACGTCTCGTTCCAAGGGCCCCGATACACAACGGCAAGTCCAGCGCTAAGAGGCGGGGTCAGCCCCCAACAGACCCCCGGTTAATACATCACATTCGGGGACAGGGGGAGGGGGGGTGACAGACACCCCACCCTCCCATTCTAAGGGCCTGATGGTTGATACACAATAATAGTTCGTTCTGGTCTAGGGGCGGGGTCAGAGTCCTCGGACCCTTCTCTCTCTAAGAGGAGCGGGAGGGGCGGCCACAGTCGAACACTCCCCCTATCACGGGCGGGGGCGGACTCGCAGACTCCCCCTCCCCCCCAAATGTTACTGCCCCTTGATACACCCCATAGTCAAGGCCCATGGCGGACACATATTGATGCACGCCGTTCCAGGAAGGCCTAGCAGGCCGGGGTCAGCCAACCCTCGGCCACTGCAAAGCCTAAGGGGAGGGAGCAGGGTCCCCCGACGTTCCCCCTACCCCTATCGGGAGGAGCCGCCTGCACGCCGCGGCCCCGCCCCCTGCGGGTGCTGCCCGTGACCTCTCACACCGGGCGCGCGGCGGCAGCGGCGGTCACATGATGAGGGCCAACATGGCCGCCGCCGCTGCTGGAAGCTGAGGCGGCGCCGCCGCCGG
>JAJPUD010017677.1:10386-30661 GCA_023553655.1 Myrmecobius fasciatus
CAGAAGCTGCTAGGTCCTGTGTGATCCTAATTGTAGCTCCCTGATATTTAAATTGTTTCTTTCTGGCTTCTTGTAATATCTTTTCCTTGGTATGATTTTTCTGGAATTTAGCCACGATATTTCTGGGGGACTTAATTTTTGGGTTTCTTTCAGGAGGTGATCAGTGGATTGTTTCAAGGAGTATTTTGCCTTCTGGGTGTAAAATATCAGGGTAGTTTTCTTTTATGATTTCCTGGAATATAGTGTCCAGGTTCTTTTTTTCATCATGGCTTTCAGGAAGCCCTATAATCCTTAGATTGTCTCTCCTAGATCTATTTTACAGGTCAGTTATTTTTCCTAGGAGATATTTCATGTTTTTCTCTATCTTTTCATTTTTTTGTTTTTGTTCAACTGATTCTTGAAATCTTGATGAGTCATTCATTTCCAATTGTTCGATTCTAATTTTTAATGTCTTATTTTCTTCAGTTACTGTTTTTAGTTCCTTTTGCAATTGACCAATTACATTTTTGTGTTCATTGCATTCTTTTTCCATTTTTTCTATTTTATTTTGCAGTGAACTCATTTCGTTTCCCCATGTTTCTTCTAACTCTCTTTTAAGATTATTTATGCAATCTTCAAAGAAATCCTTGTGACATGGGGACCAATTTATGTCTCTCTTTGGGGCTTTTTCTGGAGTTGCTTTACCTTTAGGGGCCTCAGGATTTGAGGTCTGTTCTTCCCTCTCTCCATAAAAGTTGTCTATGGTGAGAGCTCTTTTTGTTTTTTTATTCATATTTTTTTTAAGTTGTGAGGTCTGTTTAGGGCAAAGCTGGGACAGCTGCTTTAATTTGCCCTGGGGCAGTTCTGCTGATTGAGTTATTTCAGGAACTGGGCAGTTCTGCTGATTGAATTATGTCAGGGGCTGGGCAGTTCTGCTTTAGTTCACCCTAGGGTGGTTCTGCTGATTGAAATATTTCAGGTACTGGGCAGCTCAGCTGATTGAATTATTTCTGGTGCTTATCAGTCCTGTTGTTTGATTGATTGCTTTAAGGTGCTGTGTAATGGCAGCTAGGTCCAGTGCTCATCAGGGGTTCAGTGGTTTACAATCTACCCCCCACAAAAGGCAGACCCTCCAAACCACCTGACCACAATCAGGACAGATTTGCCCAAGAGGCCCCCAGCAGACTCCCAGGTGTGTGAAAAGCACAACGCTCCCACTCCTGTTCTGATTCCTCTTCCAGCTCCCTGCTCCAGCTCCCTGCCCTGGTCTCCCTGCGCTGCAGTCTGGATTCAGTAGGCCACCCCCCTGCCCAATTAAAACAGACCTGTTTTGAGGTTCTTCCAGAGTATCTTCTTCTAGAATCGTGTTGTTCTCCAAATATTGTGGATTTTTTTGCTTCAGAATCAGTCTAGAGGCTTCATATGTTGTTGGTGTGAGGGGAGGTTAGAGGAGGTTACAGAGACTCCTGTTTGATCTCCACCACCATGGCTCCACCCCCGGAAGATTCTGCCAAAGGGTAATAAAAATTGTGCATGTTCTTTGATCCTGTAGTGCCATTACTGTGTCTGTATCCCAAGAAAATCACAAAAGTGTGAAAAGTACTTACATGGGCCAACATATTTACAGCAGTTCTTTTGTGATGGTGAAAAAAACCCAAAACAACAACAACAACAACAACAACAAAATAGAAAATACAACCTTTAAAGCTGAAACACAAAGCGTTTTAAAGAAATGATATGGCCTTAATAGAGAATATTAGTCAGGTAGCAATCATATCATTGATAAAATCTTCCTTATTTATTGACAAATAGCAAAGTTAGTTCTTGTCTCAATCAGAAACAAACAAACAAACAAAATGTATACGCTGGTATCGCTTAAACACACCAACAAAAAGCACAAAAATCAAAGAGAAGTCACCAAAGGGTTCTCTACCCTATTGATCACAATAGCTTGCTTCATCAAAGATTTATTTTATTCTTTTTCTTGATACTGGTTATGTTTATAGTTTCAGAAACAAGTGTTTTCTGAAGCTAGGACTTCCCATAAGAAAAGCAGTTAATACAAATCTATAAACAATCCTTAGCAAAATTTCTTAGAAGTTTGCCTATGGTACTTACTTTATTTTTTCTGCAACACTAGTCCCCTAATTATTCCTGCTGATATTGACCCACATATCCTTCTAAATTGTATATTCATTCAACAACATAAATTCTAGTGTCAACATATTCAAAACATATATAGAAACACATGTTTATTTAAATTCTACATTTAAAATATTTCTTCATATTGAGGCAATTGGAGGACACAGCTTGCAGTAAAAGATAATTCACTCCATTGAGAATTATAGGTTTCATGAAGTCATAAGTATATACATTGTAGTCAGAAGACCTGGGTTCACTCTTGTTTCATGTAACCTCCAGAACTGAATTGCTTTGCTTTCTAGCTTTCAATTTACCACTCAGGTTCCTCTTTTAACTAAATTTTTGCAGTATTTCAAGAAAATTACTTTACTTCTCTTGGATTCAGTATGCTTTTCTACACAATGAGGTCATTGGACTGGATAACTTCTTGAATGTCTCACTTCTGAAAATGTTTCAGTGAGAGATAGCCTATAAGTCAAGACTGTTTTAAAGGTCACTAAAATAACTTTAATTAAAGTAATTATATTTATAATTACTAATCCTAATACACTAACATATGTACTAAGTTGTTTAATTTATTTAAAATTACCTATTTATCAAAGGTAATGTTAATTTAAAAAAAAATTAACATTGATTGAATTGTGTAGCTGTATGAATACAAGCATATTTCTTCCACTAGATGGAGCTCTAAAATTAAATTGTGCTATTGTAACTAATCTAGTCTACCTTAAGATAGAGACACTGCTTTCCCTCTGTTCTATAATCAAAGTCTGTCATAGGGAATAATCAAATAGTTTTGCTTTTTCCAATTACAATTCTTGGATGTCTCCTCAGACCTATTACTTAGCTTTTGTCTAACCAAAAGAAAAAAAAATAATTATTTGTGTTGATATGTTACTAAAGGGATTATACAGTTTCTAAAACTTCTTTCAACAGCCATTTTTTAATATATGAAATTAGAATTCATTATGCTTAAATGTGAATGGTCATACAGCTGTATGATGTGTAAATCATAGAAACTTCAAAGAATTCTCAGGGACAGAAGCTTATAATGTTGAGTCATTTCCTCAGTTAATTTTTGAAAGCTGTACTTATTCAAAGAAGACTCCTGATATCCATAATAACATTTAAATAAAACAAATGAGAGGAAATCAACTTCTATGAATAATTTTTTCTTTATATATCATTGCCTCTTTTGGAGTTGCTGGAAAACAAAATGTCAAATTATGTTACTTCTATTTCTTAGAATCCCCATAGAATCTATCTTTCTAATCCATTGTTAGAATTTTGCCAGCACTAAACTAGACATTATTTCCCTGAATTTAGCTTGTAGGTGATGATAATTCATGTCACATTAGAGGAAGAGGCCCTAAATCGAGGTGTGATCATTTGCAAAGGCAGCAAGAGGATATTTGGTTTATGGCATAATTATAATACCAAATTGTCTTCTATCCACATAGGACAGTGAGTTAGTTAGTAGGGGTAAGGTGACACATTCTCAGAAATGGATTGTCAATTAGATTGAATTACAGAAATCTCTCAGCTTATACTTGTGTCATTATTATAGAAAAGAGAGACCAAATTAAAAAACAACAACAACAACAACAACAACACACTTACTTAAAAGATGTATTCTTTAATAAGAAGCTGACATTTCCCATGTATGACAGTCTTTTTTTCCCCTCTGATTCTGTGCTTAAGGTCATGACTTCAATTATTATGTAAAGACAGGTGAACTCTGAATATTTTTGTCTTTACTTAAGCCTACAGATCTCTGCTCATTTAGAATGCATGCTAGGGATTGCAACTCATCAGTGCAAGATTCTCTGGGTCAGACATGTAGGGGAGTGACTAGCATATCCTACTTTTCCCCATGCTAGTGATAAGATATTTAAGCTATTTCTGGGCCTGCAGCAAAAAGTGACGTGTCATGTTGCAATGCAGCAGAATTCCTTTGACACTGCAAAAGGGAAGATGAGGACTCAAGCTGCTAAGGTGAGTACTGGCAAATTACCTATCTATTAGTGTTTATTCTTTGGAGGATCATGACATCAACCATCTCTTTGCCCCATTGAAATATTCTTACGGATCGGAAATAAAATAAAGTAATGATTTTTCAAAAAGACTTACATCACCCTTCATTCTTCCCTTTTTTGTTAATAATAATGTTAAATGTAATTCCTACAGAATTTTCTAGATATCTAAAAACATATAAGTGGATTTATTGAAAGCTTTACAAATATAAGACATTGTGATACAATGGGACACAGTCCTGGCCTAAAAGTCAGGAAAACCTGCATTCAAATCCCACCTATGATACATAATAAAAGAGTGAGACTGAAAAAAACCTTTTATCCTTTCAGTGTGCTAAACAAATTGAAGAGGAAGTACCCGATTTGGGAGAAGGACTTTCATAACATGAGAATTCCCTATATCAATTAGCTTACAAGTCCAATTCCTAGCTATTCATTTGCAAGAGTGTGTTGATTGGCTAATTTTGGTAGTATAACAGTAAGACAGTGATCATGCTTTGATGATAAAACATAGTTAGGAAAGTAGATGTTATCAAACTTGCCTTTATACATGCAACTCTGGTTAACAAGATTCTTTTTATCTTCTAGACCAGTTAGTTATTCTTAACTACTTTTGTATCATGGATTCCTTTGGCAATTTTTTGAAACACATTAACTGCTTCTCAAAATAATGCATTAAAATGCATAAGATAAATTACACATCATTTCAAAAGAAAGCAATTATATTGAAATGAAATTGTCTCTCTCTCTTTATATATATATATATATATATATATATATATAAATTTCTTTTCTCCTGCTCTCACCAAAATCTGTCCACAGAACCCAAAAATACAGGTTAAGAACTCCTTCTCTAGGCACTGGTCAGGAAAGTGTCTGACAAGTTGGATCCTGCAAATTAGTTGACATTTTCTAAAAGTAAAAAAAATGTATTGGATAAAGAACATAAATTCTAAGGAAAAATTTTAGCTCACAAATGAAACCTTAAGCTCAATATATGGATGTGACCTATCATACATACAAAAATTATCAAGAAAAATTTCTAGGTCAGGTTAATCAGTCAGTTCATCATCATATATTTGGTGTGTACTATGTAGCCAATATTGTGTTAAAGACCAGTAAAATAAGGTTGCAAAATTATACTCTCTTTTTTCAAGCAGCTCATATTCTAATGGGTCATGTAATATATAACTATCTACCTTTATAGATAAGGTTTTTAATAAATTTATATTATATATTTGTCATATGTCATATATATATTATAAATGAGAGGTAAATTGGAGATAATTTTGTAAATTAATGGAAGTAGTTACATAAATGTGGAGTATAAATATAACTATTTAGAATTAACAATAATTCTGAAAACAAACAAAAAATAATTATTGTTGAAAGGAGGATGGTAATAAATTGTCTCTTCTTGGCATGATAGGGTCTTGTTTAACATGAAGCCATGCAGACTTCCCTACTCCTAAAACACAAATAGTAGCGTTCCAGGAGAGTAGCCTTTGATACAGGGAAAATGAAGAACCATTGTGATACCTGCTACTTTGTTCTCTAGAAGAGAAGAAATCAAGAAAGAATAAGTTGGGCAAAGATCAAAAGTCTCTGCTGTTCTGGCTTTCAGGCGCAGAACAGAGAGGAGCTGAGAAGTCTCATAGTCAATTAAGCAAACATTGAGTCAGAAGAAAGTCAAAGCAGTTTTTTTGCTTAAAAAGAATGAAAGAAGAAAACAAAATCCCAAGGACATCAGAAGACTCTGATTCCAACTTTTACTATACCTAAATAATATATTCATTCATCTTTTTTCTAAAATCTAGCTTTCTTGTGGGTTGGAAGTAATTCATATGTTTCACATTTTAAGCTCTGACAACTCCAGAAGTCAATAAAATTGTTATCCTATTTACTAGGAAAGAGTCATTTATGAATCAAGGGGCTTTGTCTTACTTATAATATAAAGCTTCCTCTGTGTACTATAAGAACACTTTTTCCTGAAACTTGTTATCAAGAATCAAATTAAATGTGTATATGTCTGTATGTATGAGGCAGGATCTTCTATGTATATATACTTCATCTTCAATGCCAAACAGAATCTAGCAACTAATTGAATATCCATCTAAGGATGGATGAGCTAGAAATGTTTTAACAAGCAATCCAGTTTTTTATTTGTGCTATATAGTTTCAATTTTCTTTCCTTCCCTTACTAAAACACTTTATGAGTCATGCTCATGAAGGCTAGGCATGAAACTTGGCTATAATTCAAGAAACTTGAAAATAATAGCCAGTGTTTCATATATTAGATCCACACATCAAAATATCTTGTTATTCTAAGTTTTCTAAAAATCAGAAGCAGTCAACTTTATTTCAACCTCATGGCAATAAAGTCTATAGGCAAAGAATAAATCAGAAAGACTTTTCTCCAGAGCTTCTTCTGCCTTTCAGCTTGTGGATCCTTGTAAGATTCAATAAGTAGCCTTAGATGCACTGCTGCTTTCTCATCTTCTGCATGTCATGTTGCTACACTCCACCTTTTAACTTTTCTCCAAACACATCTCCCCTTGTTTTACCTTTTCCAACTCTAGTTTTGAGAAGAGTAATTAAAGTAGCACTACTGTTCCTGGAAAGTTTCCAATTTAATCTACTTCTTCAAATTACATATTGGAAATTTTTATTGCATTATTTATTCACCTATTCATTCATTCATTTGTTTATTTGTTTGCTGAAGCAGTGGGGTTAAGTGACTTTCCCAGGATCATACAGCTAGAAAGTGTTAAGTGTCTGAGACCATATTTAAACTCAAGTCCTCCTGTCTTTCTATCTACTGCTCCACATAGCTACCCCATTTTCATTGCATTTTGTTTCCTTGTAAATGAGATAATATTTCCATATAACTTTTTTTGTTTATTTTTCAATTTATTGATCCATATCTCTTTAGGATGACAGACCGAATCCCAGTTCTACAATGACATTTTCTATGCCTAAATATTATGTGCTTCATCCTTCTCAATTCTTCATCAGTAAAAATAGGAAGTCAGAACAAATTGTCTCCTGAATTCCTGTAAACATCCCTGTTTCATTGTATAAATCTATGAACCATAAAGCATTAATCTTGCTAGCAAAATCAATTCTTTGGCATGCATTTTCTCTAATTATTAGTTAACTTTTCAAGTTTTTTGGCTTTAAATGCCAGTTCTAATTCCTTGAAAGTGAGGACAAATGCCTCTAATTATGTGTACACTAGTCATCTGGACATCTAGGTGGTATAGGTGATCAAGTGCTATACTAGAGATCCGGAAGATTTATGTTTCTGAATTAAAATCTGGTCTCAGACACTTAGTAACTTGTGATCCTTGGCAAACCATTTAACCCTGTTTGCCTCAGTAATGAACTGGAGAAGGAACTGGAAAATCACTCCAGTACTTTTGCCTCACCCTAAGAAAACTCATCCTAAAAACATGCCTAAAATACCTTTCCTCTAGGTGTTGACATAAAATTGGGGAATCTATATGCAAGTAAATGGATGTATTCCCAATATGTATACCAGATATTTACTCAATAAATGAAACATAATCTCAGAAGGAAAAGCAATCTAGTTTAGATAGGAGGGGAAAGTAGGATATGAGCTGATAAATAGCTGCATCTATACATCAACTTATATCTCATACATACATATACATGCATACTTAAATGTACAGAAATTTGTATATACACATACACATACATCTAAAACAATATTAATATGGCTGAAATTTAATGCATATTTCCCTCTTGATTGAAACTCTTTTAAATTTGATCTTGTCTAAAATAAGTGGCTACTAGTCCTACTTTTTTACTAATAAATTCTACACTAGTCATTTGTATTTCATGTATATCTCCTATTTTCTATACCTGGTGAATCTTCTACTCTATTTCTACCCTTTAATTTGCCTTACTATTACTTAGTCTTCTGCAGATTTGTGCACCCCTTCCTTATCTTCATCCCCCCACCTCTTTCCTTCTCTCCCTTTCCAGTCTTCCATTAATCTAAATATCCTTTTTATGTCATCTTATCCTATTCCTCCCAATATTTCGTTATGTATTTTGGATAGTGCAACACTTTATATACATATATAGGTATGTATGTGTTTATGTATGCACTATGAATGTATGTATTTATGTATGTATTGTTCCCTCTTTAACCCACTTCAAATCTAAGTCCCCCATTTAATTCCTCTTTGTTTGTTCTTGCTTTTGCACTTCATTTGTATAGCATAATTACTATTTTTATCTTTTCCTAGGTGGTTTTGAGTTTTAGAGTCACATCATATCTTTCTTTAGGACTATCACTACTCATTTACTAATGTTAAGATTTATTGGTTTATATTTCCATGTATAAAAAAATGAATATGTCCTTTTTGAGTTCCTTAAAATTAGTCTTTGATGTTGGCTGTTGTAAGTTAAATTGCCTATTAAATTCACATTTCTTTGAGACAAAGTCCTAAAAATTTGAAATATTTTTTGTTGAATATCACTTTTTAAAAATTTTATGTTATGTATGATTTTCTGGATATAATGTTTGGCCACAATTTTAATTCTTTTGATATATTGAATCTACAATCCTTTATTTTAGGTGCTAATAAGTTATATGTTATTCTTAAGTAGCTGTAGCATATTTGATTTTGTTGTTGCTTATAAAATTTTCTTTTTGATCAGGAAATTTAAAAATTTAGCAATTATATTTCTATATGTTTTCCTTATAGGTTCTCTTTGTGGTAGTGATTATTATAGTTTTTTTTTTCTTTTTCTTTTTTTCCATCTTATTCTATCACTTCAGGACAATTTTATTTTACTTTTTCTTGTAAAATTGTGTCAAGGTTCTTTTTTTAATTACACCTTTTATATAGGCCAATTATTCTTATGTTTTCTCTTTTTGATCTGTTTTTCACATGTATTACTTTTCTTATGTTTCACCTCATTTTCTAGTTTTTCTTTTTTTTCCATTTTGCTTTATTATTTCTTGTTCTCATAACTTTACTTATAGCTAATCTATAAGGTTATTTATAACTTATGACTTATCCAGTGGTAATTTTCAAAGATTCATTTTGTGCTTAGACTCAGGATCTCCTTTTCTAGTTAGTTGACTTTTTTTCCCCCCATAATCTTGGTTTTCTTGGATTTCTGTCTTTGTTTTAGTTTTTCCTCAATCTCTCTTATTTGATATTTGAAGTCTTTTTTTAGAGTTCCATAAAATCTTTTTGATCAGGTAGCCATTTAACATTCCTCTTTGGAGTAGGGGTGGCTTTTTTTTTTTACTTTAATATCCTTCTTTGAAGATGAAAACCAGGCTTCCCTATTCCCATAGTAACTATATGGTTTGGTTCTTTCTCCTTTATCTGCTTTTTTTCTCCCTTTTTTCTTTTTCTTTTTTTAAATAAAAACTTAATAGTGTTATCACCTCTAGTCAGGGTTGGGGTAGGGATGATGATTTGGTTTCACTTCAGGCCTCCACTCTAGCATGGAATGTAAAACCAAGAACTCCATCCTCCTGTAAGAGAGTGCAGCCAGCAGCTACCTTGCCCTACTACTTCTGCACTCACTGAGTTGCTGATTCCTTCTTACCCAGGGTCACATCTTGGCAGCACAGCTACACCTGCAGAGGTTCCATCAATCTTCCTGGATTCGGACCCATGAGCAGAACTGAAAGTTCCTGTGGATGGAGATGAGGCTACCTCTGAACCCAGTTAACCCCATGGTTAATTGCTTGCTACTTCATGAATAGAAACCTGGAGTTGTTTATATTTTAAACTAGTTAATCCACTACCCTGGGGTTTTTCTTCTACTTAGGTTGTCCCAGGTTGACCCTTGTTCTGACCCTATTCTTGTTTGTTTTTCATTACTTTATGTACAGCCTGGGACACAATTTTGCTTTGTTTGTTGGTATGGGGATTTTGGAAGACTTGGACTTTTCTGAACTATATAATCATCTTCCCATAATTATCCTTCTTGAGCTGATTTAAAAAAAAACAATCCCCAGATCCAGATGTATTTGCATGTGAATTTTACCTAACATTTAATGAAAAATTAACTCCAATACTATGCAAATTACTTGGAAAAATAAGGAAAAAAGGACCCCTATGAAATTCCTTTTGTGATACAGATATGTTTCTAATATCTAATCCAGGTAGGGTCAAAAGAGAGAAAGAAAAGTATAGACCAATTTCTTTAAAGAATATTGATGCAAAAATCTTAAATAAAATATTATCAAAGAAATTACAGCAAGTTATCCCCTGGATAATAAAACATTACCAGGTAGGATTTATACCAAGAATGCAAGGCTGGTCCAATATTAGGAAAATTATTAACATAATTGACTATTTCAATAACCAAATTAACAAAAATCATTTGATTATCTCAATAGATGCAGAAAAAGCATTTGGCAAAATCCAACATCCATTCCAATTAAAAACACTAAAGAGTATGGGAATAAATGAATTTTCCTTAAAATTATCAGCAACATCCATTTAAAACCATCCTCAAGCATCATATGTAATGAGGATAAACTAGAACCATTCCCAATAAAATCAAGGGTAAAACAAGCTTGCCCACTATCACCATTATCATTCAATATTGTATTATAAATGCTAACTTTTGACAATAAGCAACAGTCTTCAAAACTGTTTGGTATGGACTATGAAATAGAATACTTGTTCAGTGGAATAAGTTAGGTTCATAGGACAAAATGGTCAATGAATATTGTATTCTAGTGCTTGACAAACTCAAAGACCCCAGCTTTGGGGATAAGAACTCACTATTTGACAAAACCTTCTGGGAAAAATTGGAAATTAGTGTGGCAGAAACTAGTCATTGACCTACATCTAACACCCAATACCAAGATAAAGTCAAAATGGGTTAATGACTTAGACATAAAGAGTGATATTATATGCAGATTAGAAGAACTAAGGATAGTTTATCTCTGAGATCTGTGGAGAAGGAAGGAATTTGTGGCCAAAGAACTGAAATCCATTACTGAATTCACAATTGATAATTTTGATTATATTATGTTAAAAAGTTTTTGTACATATGACACACTTTCAAGGCATTTATGAATTACAAAATAATTTAGATATGTTCCTCCAGAATAGGCAGATATTATCTGTGTTATCTATAGGAGAATACACTCAGACTTTTAGATAGTTTGTAATTTGTTCATACGAAAAGCCTAATGTTACCCTGAAGACCCTGCATAAATTGAAGTAATGAATTTATTTTCTAACTGCTTACTTTGTAGAGCTTTCACTACTTTCCCTCCTAAAGGCAAAACAAGAAAACTAGGAAAACAAAGTAGGAAATCACAGTAGTGGATAATGTTAAGATTATATTTATCTTGACCTATGAATTCTTTATAAACTGGATTATTATGGATTAGATAAGCATACAGCTTCCAAAAGGGAATAAACATGCCAAATGACAAATTTGTCTTAAGAAATAGCTTTGCAAAATACCAAAAAATGACAGAGGACTAAGGAGCTTGCTAGAGTTTAGGGAGCAGAGAGAATAGAATAAAGAATATTGTGTTAGGAGGACATGATTTGTCATCCTATAATAAATGCTCTTTATTTTTTTAACCTTAAGTCATATAACCTCTATCAAACTCGGTATTTTTTTCTATAAAAACTACTTCAGGTAAAATATTAGGGAAATGTGAAAACAAAGGTTCAATTTTCTGAGATGTCAATTTATTAGTGCATCTAATTGGTCAGCAAAACAGGAGCAGAGTTCTTCAGTTTAGGCCTAGAACAGGAACACAGAGGGAGACAGACTTTTATACATTAAAAACAATTTACCAAATAAAGTCAATTAATTAAAAGGAAAATATATTAGGTAACCCATTTTCTAATTAGATGAAAAATTCAGGATGTTCTAGACTGGGAGAGGGAGAATGAACAGTGATAATCTCCTGATTTCAGAAAAAGAGGTATCCCATTTTTCCTGTAATCTGTAAACATATGTAAACAACCAAAGGAACATGGAAATAAATAATTGATTAAACAAGCCAATTTTCAGATAAAATATATGTTTCATAAGATGCACAATTATCAATGTTGAAAGGTCATTCATATGTTTTGTAAATAAAAAGCTTTATATAAAAAAATAAATAAAAAACTGAAAAAAATAAGATGCACAATTGTAAGAAATTTCTTTATATTAATCTTTGATTTTTATTGTGTTTCTGGTAATAATTTAAGTCCTTGGTTATGGGTCTCTAAACAGCAAGTACAGGCAGTTCTTTTTCCCAGCCATTCAAGTATAGGTTTAAATGATGAAAAAATATTTCCCCCAATTTCTACAACTGAGTAGAATTTTCTCACAGGATGGAAATTGAACAAAACCTATAACTGAACTGAAAGGGAGCTGACATAGTTCCAGAACTGATTTAAAAAAATGGAGTCAGCATGATTTATTCACCTCCCACAATTAACTACTTGCTATTATAAACCCCTCAATTCTATCAAAAGAGAATAATAAACAGTTCACAAAGTTGTTCTAGGGAGCAAATTATATATGTGTACTGCTTTTTAACTTTTAAAATCCCATATAGATATTAACTAGCATTGTTTCTGGAGTGCCTAATAAGAAAAGGGAAATTTTCAACTCCCTGAAAAAAGTTTTTCTTCTTATTACATAGCTATGTCTATGTAATGACAAACATAGAATTTTTGGTCACTGGATCACTGAACTAATAATAGTTCAGAAGTGTGATCCAGTGACCAAAAACTCTATATGAGATTTCACTGCAAGAGGAATGAGGAGCTTTCAATCACTGAATATACACACACACATATATACACATATGTATGCATACTCATACATATAATTTCCCATATATACTACATTAGGTAGAAAAGCAGGTCATTAAGAAAATAATGCACATATACAGTAAACTCATTGATGAACATAGATTTATAAAATGCATGCATTACATAGATGAAGGCTTACATGTGATGCATGAGAAAAGACAGAAATAACATTTTAAAATCACATTTATAAGATAGTCACTATAATTAAAATTTTAATATATTAAGTCATTTAATTCTTATAACTCTATGAGGTAAGTGCCATTATCCTCATTTTACAGATAAGATAACAAACATACAGTGATTCAGTGACTTGGTCAATATACTTAACTAGCAAGTAATTAAAACTGAATTTGAGCCCCAAATCAGTTGCTGTAGTTGCAGTAAAATTTCAACGGGAATTATATACTATTTTCCTTAAGCCTGATTCCATACATCAGGTATCTTTGGTTCTACCTTGCTATTAGATTCCTTTCCCAAACCTAGAACAATGCTTCTCTTGAACAGAGCTCCAGAGATCATTCCTCTATCAATTCATTTCCAGGTAAGTAGACATAAATTTGTAACTCCTGGAGTGCCTAGAGTGAGTGAAATATAGCTAATCTTAGTTAAACTAAGAAAAAATATTTCTAAACAGTCTCACACTATGTATCTCAGTTTATCCACACTTCCCCTATGCAAAACAATACCAACCTGGGCATCTTGTCATTGATTAGGTAGGGCAACCGAACTTAATTAATGGGGCCTATGGGGGGAGATAGTAGATACGATCCTGATCACCATTCCCCCTTAAACCCTAATGGTGACAGTCAAGGTCCATGAGCCTCGGGAATAAAAATGTTCCCCAAAATATTTATCCAGTCTAATTCTACAGTCATCTTTGAAGAGAAATCATTGTGGAGAAGAGGACCACTTTCCCTATCACTAAAAAAATCACAATAAGTATAAAGTGCAACCAATAGTTTGATGAGCACAAGATCCCCGGAATAAATTTTCCTTTAGACCACTTGTCTTATTTCTATCTAGCATTCACAGCCATAATCCAAGAAGTCACCTCTTTTGAAGAAGGGGCAAGCCAAAACCTAAATTTCTAAATAGTAACTCACAAGATAGATAGGACACATAGCTGAAGCAATGAGATATCCTAGGGGAGAGAAAGGAAGCAACATGTGCTACAAAACATGGATTACTATCAAAATTTTCCCCACCCATATCCTCTCAGATCCTAATGATATCTAAGACTTTAGAATGGGAATGGTTTCAGCCTGTTTTTGTAGTCATCATTCTGGAATATTGCACTTTTGGAGATGCAGTATGGGAATTTCTCCTGTATTAGCTACTGAAGATCCTCAAAAAACCTTTTTGTCATGTAGGTCATTGCTATTTTAAAATGGAGCAGCATTAAAAATAAGCAATGATTTTCTCAGTATAAATGTCATTAAGGAGAGTTGTTATCCTTTGCTTTGCCAATGTAGCATAGGGAAGTTGGGGCCTTTCCATATATTTAGTAGCTGAAACTTTTTATATGTGTAGTCTTGCCTCTTAGAATATGGGCTCCTTTAGAATCAGACTGTCTTATTTTTCTCTTTGGATCCCCAACACTTAACCTATTGCTTTGCATACAGTTAGAACTTGAAAAATTCTTCATTTATTCATTCCACTATGCATTCTTTCATTCATCTGTCATAGTGAGCCCTCCACCCACACTCCCAACTTCACCCCATGCTCATTTCTACTTCTATCTCTAAAGAAGATACAAATAATACTCCTGTAAAGGGTGTGGCAGTGAAAAACAAACAAGCAATAACAACAACAAAAACTTCAATGCCTACTCAGATCAAAAGTTGTAATAAACACATATTGACCAGATTCTGAATTATTATGACAACAAAAACTTCAATGCCTACTCGGATCAAAAGTTATAATAAACACATATTGCCCAGATTCTGAATTATTATGAATTATTAGAAATTTTTTGGAAAATTTAGAGCTTATTAAGACTATTCCTTATCTCTAGACTTTTTCTCTGTTCAATCAATGATATTATATTTACATGATGCAATAATAATATAATAAATTATATTAATATTGACTATTATTAATCAAGATTAAGATAGTATATAAAAATACAAAAAATAATAACTCTCAAGAACCATAACATTTACTTAGCTAAAAGAAAATATTCCATTGTTCCTAAATTGGTTATCTTCTTTAACCATATCCAAAACACTTCTTCTTCATATGCAGACATTCAAAAAGAAATAACAGAGTAGTGAGTATAGTTCTAAATGTAAAACTATTACAATAATAAGCTCCCTCCCTCCAATAAAGGATTTGGGAGGCATAGGATTCAGGGAAATGAGTATGTCTTATAGCTTTCACATCTTTTGATTAAAATCTCAGAAGCTGTCTCTCAATCAACATGCTACCTTTTGATTCTCTCCTCTTCAGCTCTTAATCAACTCTACTCATTGACTTCTGTTTCTATTCCATACTTGGTCTCACTTTTCCTGCTGTCATTTTTGTTTCATTACAACAGCAGTAGTAGCTAGTAACTACTGCCATTATGGGTCGCCTTGAAGTTCTTTGCTCAAAATATAAACATCAAAAAGCAGTAGGATAGATGCGCAGCAATTGGGAAATGAATGAATAAGTTTTGGTATATGAAGCTAATGGAGATATTATTGTTCTATAAAAAAAAAATGTTGAACAAGTTGCTATTAGAAAGACCTATAAAGATTTACATAAATGGATTCTGAGGCCAGGAATACATTGTACAAAGTAACAGTAAGATTGTATAATGATCAACTATGAAAGACTTGGTTGTTTTCAGTGTTTCAGTGATCCAGGACAATCCCATTAAACTTGGGATAGAAAATGCCATCTGCATCCAGAAAAAGAACTTTGAAGATTGAATGTAAATCAACACAGGCTATGTTCATTTCTTTTTTTTTCTGCTTTTTTCCCCCTCTCATGGTTTTTCCTTTTTATCCTTATTTTTCTCTCCTCATTTAATTCATGAAGAAATGTGCACTATAAAAAGTCAATAAATATATATAACTAGAAAAAAATTTAAAAAAATTTAAAAAAGAAAATGAATCAGAAGTAAATTCAAGCAGAGAAAAAATTATATGCATAATACTTTAAGCACTACTATGAAATTTTACATTAAGAAGGGATTCCAATGTGTCTGGCAAGATAACATTCCACAAATTCATATCAATAAAGTATTTAGGTGACCACCTTAAAAAAGTAATAGGAGTACTCTGGAAATAGTGGTTCAAATATTTCTGGACACTACCAATTTACTGCACAAACAGACCCAAAATCCCAGTGAAATTAATGGACAGCAGCAAAAATAATAAGATAAAGCAGTTGCCCTCCTAGGACATCTTAAAAAGACTGGAAAGAAGACTCCAGGGACTGAGACTTGGCCTAAGTGAAGTATAAACATCGCTAGGGCAACTTTTTTGAATTAACAAACAATGAGACCCAAGCAAAGTAGACATTTTATGTCACCTTCACTTCACTTGCAGCTTCAAAAAATTACATCTTATGAAATTTTACTTCACAAACTGTCATCTAAAGAACAGCAAAATATTGAGTAAAATAAGATTAAATAAACCCTGGTACTTCTAGAAGTCAGGTCTAGCAATGTTAATTAGATTTGATTGTAGACTATGCATAGTCATATGAAAAGGTGCTCCAAATCACTATTGATCAGAGAAATGCAAATTAAGACAACTCTGAGGTACCACTACACACCTGTCAGATTGGCTAAAATGACAGGAAAAAATAATGACGAATGTTGGAGCAGATTTGGAAAAACTGGGACACTGATACATTGTTGGTGGAACTGTGAACAGATCCAGCCATTCTGGAGAGCAATTTGGAGCTATCCTCAAAAAGTTATCAAACAGTGCACAACCTTTGACCCAGCAGTGTTTCTATTGGGCTTATATTCCAAAGAAATCATAAAGGAAAGAAAGGGCCCCACGTGTGCAAGAATGTTTATGGTAGCCATTTTGTAGAGGCTAGAAATTGGAAACTGAATGGATGCCCATCAATTGGAGAATGACTGAACAAATTATGGTATATGAATGTTATGGAATATTATTGTTTGGTGAGAAACGACCAGCAAGATGATTTCAGAGAGGCCTGGAGAGACTTGCATGGACTGATGCTAAGTGAAATGAGCAGAACCAGGAGATCATTATACACAGCAACAACAATATTATATGATAATCAATTCTGATGGACGTGGCTCTCTTCAACAATGAAATGTTTCAAACTAGTTCAAATTGTTCAGTGAAGAAAGCCATATACACCCTGAGAGAGGGATATGAAATATGAACCACAACATAACATTTTCATGCTCTCTATTGATGATTGCTTGTAATTTATTTCTTTCTCTGATTTTTTTCTTGTAGATATGATTTTTCTTGCACAACAATAAGTGTAGAAATATGTATACATATATTTGATTTGTCAAGTATTTTAACATAATTAACATGTAGTGGATTTCCTGCCATCTAGTGCAGGGATAGGGAGTAGGGGGGAAACATTTGTAACAGAAAGCTTTGTAAGGGTTAATGTTGAAGAATAACCTGTACATATGTTTTGCAAATAAAAAAATTTAATAATAATAATAATAAAAGATTTGATTGTATCTATGTCTATGTGCAGAAGCTAGTACATGCACCATGAGTGATATTCCACCGGGAGCAACAATATTTTCAGGACAATTCATTCGGTAATTAACTATAGATTAAGAGAAGAGAATGGTCCTTGAATGTGAGTACAAGTTGAATCCAGAAAATAATAGTTAAAAAAACATCTGACACTCAGGTAAAGGGAACATAGCCCATTGTGGATGTTATCCAGAAAAAAGAAAGAAAAAACAGCAGGAAATTCTTAGCTGAAGCACAGACTGAAATGCCACTCTCCTGGCTCAACCACACAGTGCCAGAGCAGGTCATCAGTGGAGTCTCCAGTCCCAATACAGAAAGCAAATTGCCAGCCTTGGAAACAAAGTAAAAATTGACATAATCAGATCAGGTTAATAAGTCACCAAAAACCTGAGGCTCCGGTGTTAAAATCAGTGACCCTGTCTATGGCCCCAGGACAAGAATCTTGGAACAGTACCACCTGTATCTCAAAAGCAGATGCCAATTTTAAAAGAATGAAATAGGAAAAATGACATGAAACTGATGGGAAGGATGGAAACATCACCTCAGAAGAGAATAAGATGACTACATGTGAAACCTCAAAATATGAACTGGTTTTAAAAAAAAACTTTTTAGAAGGTCTCAAAATGAATTTTAAGTCACATAAGACATAAGAACAAATAGGAGAAGAAAGGAAACCATGAAATGAAAGTTATGCAAGTGTAAATAGCTTGAAAAACAAGCACAAAAAATTGACTGAAGAAAACAATTCTTAAACAATAGAATGAGCCAATTGAAAAATTAAAACAAAAGCAAAAATCCACTGAAGAAAATTCCTTTAAAAGTAGATTTAGCCAAATGGAAAAGGTATCTGAAGAAAATCATTACTTAAAAATTGAAATTTTTCAAAATAGAAAGTAATGACTATGAAACATTAAAATCAGGTAAGTAAATCAAAATCAAGAAGAATGAAAAAATAGAAGCAAATGAAAAATATCTCATTGGAGAACAACCAACCTGTAAAACATATACTAGAGAGATAATGTGAGCATGATTGAAGTGCCTCAAAGTCATGATCAAAATAAAATAAACAAAACAAAACAACAACAATTCTGGATAGTATCTTTTTTTTATGGAAACAAAGATTGAAAATTTATTGAACACTAAATAATATAATCCTATAAAATGAGTAGATCAAAAAAATCCCAGAAATAATCAATAATTTCATTAAAGAGAATGACAACAATGAGACAGCACATCAAAATTTATGGGATGCAGCCAAGGCAGTACTCAGGGAAAATTATATATCTCTAAAAGCCTACATCAACAAAACAGAGAAAGAGCAGATCAATGAATTCGACATGCAACCAAAAGAACTAGAAAAAGAAAATAGTAGGGAAGGAGAAAAGAGGAAGAGGAACAAATAGAGCCAGTATAGAATAATTAAGAAAAAAGCTATGAATTTGGTGTTAGGAAACAATCAGAAAATCACTTATTTTCTCCCTAGCTTAGCTGCACATTGTCCTGCAAAGAGGTCCTTATTGATCACTTCTTGTACTTTATCATAAAGCCCAGCTAGCTCTGCTACTTCCTACACATATAGCCTTGAGTAACCTTTCAATAAATATTTTTTTTATTTTTTTTTATTTTAAGCTTTTTATTTGTATAACATATGTATGGGTAGTTCCCCAACCTTGATCTTTACAAAGCTTTCCAATACAAATTTTACCCCCAGTCACCTCCCCTCCCCTAGATGGCAGGAAGTCCACTACATGTTAATAATGTTGAAATGCTTGAGAAGTTATGCAAGAAAAATCCTACCTACAAGAAAAAAAAAGAATCAGAGAAAGGAAACACAATGCAAGCAAATGTCAATAGAGATCATGAAAATGTTATGTTGTGGTCCATATTTCATGTCCCTCTTTCTGGGTGTATATGGTTTTCTTCAGTGAACAACTGGAACTGGTTTGAGACAATTCTTTATTACAGAGAGCCTTGTCCGTCAGAATTGATCATCATGGAATACTGTTGTTGCTGTGCATGATGATCTCCTGGTTCTGCTCTTTTCACTCAGCATCAGTTCATGTAAGTCCCTCCAGGCCTCTCTGAAATCATCCTGCTGGTCGTTTCTTACAGAGCAATAATATTCCATAACATTCATATACCATAATTTATTCAGCCACTCTCCAATTGATGGACATCCCTTCAGTTTTCAGTTTCTAGACACTACAAAAAGGGCTGGCACAAACATTCTTGCACATGTGGGTCCCTTTCCCTCCTCTAAGATCTCTTTGGGATATAGGCCCAGTAGAAACACTGCTGGGTCAAAGGGTATGCACAGTTTGACAACTTTTTGATCATAGCTCCAAATTGCTCTCCAGAATGGCTGGATCAGTCCACAGCTCCACCAACAAGGCATCAGTGTCCAAGTTTTCCCACATCCCTTCCAACATTCATCGTTATCTTTTCCTGTCATTTTAGCCAATCTGACAGGTGTGTAGTGGTATCTCAGAGTTGTCTTAATTTGCATTTCTCTGATCAATAGTGATTTGGAGCAACCTTTCATATAACTAGAGATGGTTTTAATTTCATCATCTGAAAATTGTTCATATCCCTTGACCAC
>JAJPUD010017678.1:9402-14402 GCA_023553655.1 Myrmecobius fasciatus
ATTGTGTGATCTTGAACAATTCACTCAAATGGTCTGGGCTCCAGTTTTTTGATGTGAGGTACTTTCTACTTCTAAAAACTATTTCAATTAAATTTCATGAGCCTCAGTTTTTTTGTCTGAAAAATGGGCTTAATAATACTTGTATTACCTGCCTTACAGGTTTATTGTAGAGAAAATATCAATGAAAGTATTGTTAGATGATGCATAAAAGGTTTGTTAAAGTTCCATTATAATTTAGACACAAATTAGATAAAATTAGGTAAAATAAAGAAAAAAAGAATTTAATTGGTATTAATACTTGGATCTAATTCTGGGCTCAGCAGGTAAGTCATTCTATGTGACAGGTAGCAAGTCCCTTAATCTCTCTAAGTATCACTAATAATAGCTGCCTCATAGGAACAATGTATGCAAACAAGGCCCAAAACTCAGGGGAGCAAGGATAATGTTAGTGAAATATCATGGAGTTACTGAAGTATCACTGAGCTAAGAGTTAAGAGAATAAGTTTCAAATGCTGTCTCCTCTACTTACTGGCTGTGTGACCGTGAAAGGTCACTTAACCTCTCTGGGCCTCAATCAGTTCACATATAAAATGAAGGGGTTGGACTGGATTTCTAAAATCCCTTCTAACTCTAAATCTCACTACAGATCCTACAATCCTGCCCCAGGATTAAGCTTTCACCATTGTGAAGACTAGTGCCTTCTCACTTACTCCAAAATAGCAGCCAATCCATAGACTTCCAGCTCCAATATCTCTCCTCTCATTTCTAATACCAGTACAATTCCTTGAACCCACCCCTTCAATGCATTGGAATCTATGTACCTCTTACAAGAATTGATTTATAACAAAAATAAATAAATTCACAGAAAGTATAAGAAATGAAAGTATACAAAAATTCTCTGACTAAAACACATACTGGTTGCTCACACTGGAGAAAAGAATCACAGCAAACTTGCTGAACAACCAGGTTTTCCTATTGACCTCACAAGTGACTGAGTAAGTTGCTTCTGGATCATCACTAAGAACAAAACAAGAGCTGGGTGTCTCCCTCACATATAGCCTGACCCAGAAGAAAGGATTCTTCCCATGTTCTTCGCATTGTTTCGACTCTGCCAAATATTCAGTACCCTATGCTTTAACTTATTATGCAATTAAAAAAAATTGTGCTATAACCTAAGCCAATCAGAGGAGACTCTTAAGATAATACTTCTGCGCTATCGTTTTGTCCATATATCATATGGTTGTGATCACTAAGGTCAACATTATCTTTCTGGTTTCTACCTCCCTCAGTACAGAGAGAATCATAAGAATATGCATGCCTCAAAATATACTGAAAAAATTTCTTAAAATAAAAAAAAATTAATCCAACACTAATTGCTCTGTCAAATTTCCAAAGATATTACCATCCACAAAGCATGAGTATCAGTAGGTTTAAAAGAACAAAATTTTAAACATTTGAAAAATTAACAAAATTAAGATGCAACATTGCAATAATATATGAACACATGCAATAAAATTGATGTAATGCAATCAATTAACTACCCAAATTTCCCAACACTAGTATTAAAAAGAAGTTGCCATATATTGGTATATTATATATATATATATATGTATATACACACTAGTATATCTATCTATTTACCTATATCTATATATAGGTTATTAGTCCCAAGTCTTAAGTTAACAATAATGTATAGGGTGACTTATAACTAGTTACTAAGAGATATTACAATATTTTTTTCTAACTAATCTATTATTGTGGTTTTTGTTATTGTTAGATTACATTTATGTATTTCTAAATTTTACGTCTATATGTCAGCTTGTGGCTGACAAAGCACTTTATATACATTGTCTCAAGAACTTTAGAGAAGATTGTTATATATTTGTTTCATGGAAAAATTTGAAGATAATTTTAGCCATTTGAGGGATTTCTTTTCTCCAACAAAATTTATTATGCATGCTTAAACATAATTATTTATATTTAAAAATATGTTCCTGTGTAAATCTATTTAGAAAGGCTATTATTCTATGGGACAGGACAGTTATAATGCAAATATAACATAAGCACTGATAAAATCAAGGATAGTACTATCCTTAGAGTCAAGAAGATTTGGGTTTGAGACCCAATTCTGCCATTAATTGAGTGCCAACTGCCAGATCATTTAACGTCTCTAATTCAGTTTCTCCTTCTACAAAATAGGGATGCTAAGCTTCCTGTTCATGATCTTCAAATGAGATGAAAAGAGCTTTGTAACCACACAGTGTTACATAAATGAGTTATCATTATTATTTAATTACTACTGTGTAAGTCTATCAATAGAGACTCTGAATTGGTGTCTTGAAACTTTTGTTTTTCATAAGGTTTGCTTTTTTTCTCTTTTCATTAAAAGAATCCATTTTCATTAAAATGGATCTATTAGAATGGATTGCCACTTAAGTCAAGAGGTACAGTGTTCAGTGACATATACCCTGTTAAATGACTCAGTCATGTAGTAGATAAGGGCCTTTGCTGAGGGGAGGAGGGAGTAGTAGAGAAGGCTAAAGCCTAAGGGATTTTCTTTTGGTATAGCAGATGTCAAAGCAAAGAAGTTAAATTGAAAAGGATTGGAGAGTACAAATAATACAGTACAGAAAACTTTCAAATATGTATTACTTGTGTCTTTGATGGGGGAAACACCTCTTTCGATATATACTTGACATATTGAGTTATTCCTGTCTATTAGGTATGTATAAGATATTTTTATGGATTTATAAATCTTTTGAAGAGGACTGTTATTTACCTAGTTGACAAAAAATGGACTCAAACTGTGTAAATAACTATTTAGGACATGCATTATGAGCTAAATCTTGGCACAGCTTACCCGTATGTGCTTGCCAGAAAAGGCAGGAGAAAAAAAAAGGAAGCATATAACCAATCTTGAGGCTGCAGGAAGATATAAACCCACAGATCTTATTGATAGAAATCAATAAGAGGACCATGGTTTAACATCTCCCTGACTCAATATCTGCATCTGCCAAGTGGGTATATTACAATCTGCTATTTTGATTTCATATAGGTAATGAGTTCATCAAATGAGATAATATATGTATAAACACTTCAGAGACTAAAGAAGCACTGAAAAGAAAAAATGAATAAAAGAACTGTGTGTTTAAATATATATCTACTTAAATGGTGAAAATATTGGCTCTCAATTACCAAAAAAAAGTCTTATTAAATTGGAAAATCTATATTGGCCAAATTTACTTGGAAAATTTCTAATTCTTTCTTATACATCATAGAGTGGAAGCATCTACACAAGTCATTTTACATTCCTTCCACTCAAAAAGAAATTACAAAAAGTAAGGAGTAGGATTTTATGACTCTTTGAAAACCCTGAAAGCACCAATAACAGAGAAATCTAATATTTGGGGGTTACTCAGAATATAAACCCACTACTGAGCCATCTTAGGTAGAAAATTTTAGCCCACTATTTTTTTTTACTATTCCCTTTATGCCATCTTGAAAATGATCAATATAGTTATACTCATGAAAATAGGGCTTTGTTTGGAAAGCACTGACATTATCTTAATTGAAGTGTTGTGAATAGTGATGCTGTGATCACACATAAATACTTGAAAGAAAAAAAGGCCCCTTGAATTTATGTTGCATATCATTTTCCAGTAAAAGTCAGAGGTCAGAAGGTTACCTGTTTCTGTCTCAGCTCTGTAACAGTTTACTATTCCAGGCTTTATTTTTTACTAGCCTGCAGTTGTGATGAAATCAGCAACTTTTCTTTGGACAATAATAAGCCTCAAATACTTCAAATTCTACTTGTAGATATTATTCAAAGTACAAGTGGCATATGTGTGTCTAAAAAATTAACTCTACTGTTTTAGCTTGAAAATGAACCTTATTAAATGTATTGCAGAGTTTGCAATTCTAATCAGTGCTGTTCAATCATGTTAGGAAACAAAATTCCTTTGTTGTCTAACAGCACTTCACTGAAACATGATCATAAAACCAGATTTTAAAGTATATACCTATTGCGTTCTCAAAGTCAATTTCAATAAAGCATTCTGTTTTCTATTCAGATTGAAAAAATTTTCTTTTCAATTTTAATTGCATTAATTTAGCACAAAACCCACTGTAGTAAGTCTCTTTAGAAATAGCACAAGATATTTAAATATCTTTTAGCTTCTCACTGAAAACTAAAACTTTTACCTTTAAAAACTTGTCTTTACAAGTCATATTCAAGTGTACCTGTGCATATATGCAGACATACATATCCTACTACTTATATACCCACATATATACATACATTAATTAATTATGTTTATTAACTTTATTACTGTATATGCACAAATATAAATTAAGCTGATCTGATTTCTTCCCATTTCATTCTTAACTCCATTAGCTTTTTCTTTGCCATCCCAAAATTAATGTACTGATTAATCATATGCACAAAAATAAAAATAGTATTGCAAAGCAATATAGAGAGCAACACATGGGTGTTTCTTGAAAAGACCATTGTCTTCCAAGCATCTTAGATATGGTTAACTTGAAATCCAAGAAATAGTTGCTTCCATGGTCTTTTGAACATGCATTTGAGGGCAGGCCTTAATGTTGCACTGTGACAAAATGCAAATTTGTATTCTGTAATCTAGTTCTCTAAAGTTGCCTAAATCATGAAACCTATTTTACAGAGCTGAGATTAGTTGTAAAGTGAGTTAGAAAGAAGAAAATTAAGCTAAAATGGGAGTAGGAAAAAAAGATACATCTGAATTAAAACTTATGTAAGTTTTCATTTTTTAAAATTTATCTATCTAATGACCATCTGTGAAATTGAATCTATTTTCCTATCCTTCAAATAAACATGCAAACAAGAAGTGGCAATTCTCCTACCTTGTTCGCTGCTGTTATCCCCACTATGTGATGTGTGCCCCCCCACTGGAGGGTCCCGGCGTTCCTCCTGACCGTGTGGATGCTGTGTCATCATGATCTCTGTTCCAAGATGGCTGTAG
>JAJPUD010017678.1:19402-30659 GCA_023553655.1 Myrmecobius fasciatus
TGGTTGTTGTTCTTCATTCTCAAAGAGAGCCAAACGACATCTGCCACAGGCTGGGCACAAACATTCCCTGTGAACATGTGGGGTGGATTCTCTAACTTTGCCCATCTCTCATGTCTTCTGAGCTAATTTAATGCTGCTTTGCACATAGTATACAGCACCTTCTCTGATGAGGACTCAATGATGGGCAGTCCTATGCCAGCTTCTCCTATGTCATACAATCAATTCTAAAGTTCTTAAGAGAACTCTGAATTCTTAAGGGAATGTCCTTATATTACTTTTTCTGACCACTTTACGAGGACTTACCCTGTGGAGTTCTCCATAAAAATAATCATATATTCACTATTTGAACAATGTGGCAGACCAATGGAATTGCATTCTCTGCAATAGAGTTTGAATGCTTGGCAGTTTAGTTTGAGAAAGGACCTCAGTGTCTCATATCTTATCCTGCCAGGTATCATCAGAATATTTCTAAGACAATTCAAATGGAAGCATTTTGATTTCCTGGCATGATGCTGCTATATTGTCCAGGTTTCACTAACATACAACGAGGACAGTACAACAGATATGCAGACCTCCAGTTTGGTAGTCTGTCTAATACTTCTCCTCTCCTAAGAATAAGTAAATATGCATGTTTGGGGGATATATGCTCAAGATTTTGTGCTGATGGGGTATATGATCAACAAAGTCTATATTTGACTGTCTCTGAAGAGAACTCTCTGAGAATAGGCTCCACAGAAACAGATTTAGTGATGGCACAGACTCTGGAATCTAACCCCCATCCTACAAATAAGGAAACTGAGGTCCACAAAGTATAATTAACTTGCTAAAGGTTACATAGGTAGTAATTGTGAGAATCAAGATTTGAACTTGTCTTCTAACAATAAGTTATCATTAATATATTGTTTTTAAGACTGGCAATGCCCTTTGCAAATATTTTGTCCTCATAGCACCCTTGGGGTAGTGAGTGATATTATCCCCATTTTATAGTTGAGGAAACTGAGGCAAGTGGGCTAAGTAATTTGTCCAAGGTCATGGTTAGTTAGTAAGTACCTGGAGCAGTGTCTGACCTCAAATCTTCTTGACTATAAACTAATTGTTCTATCCCCTGCACCACTTCTAACTCTGATATCAGTCTTCTTTCCTCTATACTAAGCTGAGATAGGTGAGGATGAAGACAGGTAATAAAATCTTTTCAAAATCTATGGTTAATACCATGTTCATATCCTACTTCCTAAGAGTGAAATGGAATCACTGCTACAGTTCAATAACCATTATTCTCTGTGTACTGCTATAAATAATGAGAAATTGCTAGCATTTTTAAGGTTTGCAAAGTGTTTTACAAATATTGTCTCATTCTATCCTTGTAGCAACCCTGGGAAGTAGGTGCTATTACTGTCCTCATTTTACATTTGAGTAAACTGTGACAGACAGAGTTTAACATCTTGATTTACCTTTGACTTGACACAAACTTGAAACTTGCTCAGGGTTACATATCTAGGATGTCTAAGAGGCTGGATTTAAACTCAGATTTTGCCAACTACAGATCCAGCATTCTATGCACTTCACCATTCAGCTGCCTCAAAAAAATTTTGGTTGCAACTTTGGGGACTGTTACTATATATAAGCCAATAGTGACTAAAATTTATTTAGAACTTTGAGGTTTGAAAAGTGCTTACTTATATTATTTCTTTTTACCTTTACAACAACCTTGTGAGATGGATACGCTCATCATCCCTATTTGACAGAAAAAGAGACTGAGGGTAAGAAAGACTAAACAAACTGCCCAAGTTCACACAGTAAGAATCTGATGTGGGATTTGAATTCAGTCTCTAATTCTAAATCCAACAAACTACCTACTATGCTAAGCTGCCTCCTAATATACTAAATTTAGTCTGGCGGGTCTAATGACATCCTGATAACTCTAAAATATGCTTTAATACTTTCCCCCTCTCATATTCCTGGAACTGGTTAGTCCTTTTACATATATATATATATATATATATACACATATATATATGCATGTATATATATGTGTGTGTATATATATATATAAACATCTGTTTTTTCTCTGTCTTACAAACATTTTGTTTTACATCTAACACTTTCTTATCAAGAAAATAAAGCATAGTTGCTGCTTAAAATAGAAAGATGTTTTTGAAAGTGTTCAGACAAATATAGACAATAATAAAATGTAGTGATGTTGATTTATCTAGTGAGCTTTCAATTAACCACTTGGAGGTTTATCCACATTGTTAGTACAGGTGAGTCTCAGGTATAACCTAGGGTATCCTACTTTTCAGGATGTCTTGGGCCATCTCCCAGTCTGTTAGTCAACAGGAGTTTATTAAGTGCTTATTCTGTGCTAGGCACTATGCTAAGCACTAGGGATACTCTCAATGAATTCCCATTCTACTGGAGGGAGCAACTTGCTAATAAATATAAGCATATATAAGGTGAAAAGAAAATAATTTTAAAAAGAAGGGACTGGGCTGTGAGGGGTTAAGGCAGAGGAAAACCTCCTTTAAAAGTAAGACTTGATCTGAGCACTCAAGGAAGCTAGGAGGTTGAGATGAAAAGAAACCATTTCCAGCTTTAGGGTCAACCAATACAAATTCATGGAATTTAAGAGATTGTGGGTCTTGAGTGAGGAAAAATAAACCCGGATGTGGAAGGCAAGGGAATGTAAAGGGAAGTAAAGTATAAGACTGGAAAAATAGGAAAGAGGCTAGTATATACAGGGCTTTCAATTGTAAACATTTGAAAATTCACCTGGTTGGGAGGTGGGAAATGGGGAGCCATTTTTAAGCAAATGAACTTACAGCCTTTCTAAATCACATAAGCAATGTAAGGCTCACATTTGGCATTCCAAAGCCAACATAAATGATTTTTGGATTATCTGGCCGACTGGTCCCATTCAACAAGGCAAATAATTGAGAGTCTATTGACTTCAGCACTAAAGATGTCAGTGACCAACCATGTGAAGAAGTGTGATCCAATGGTTAAAATTGAACAGTATATAAATAAATATCCTGAATATACCAGAAACTGACTTACTTTCCCAGAAGTACATTTCCTCTTTCAAACCATTAGGGTATCTTTAGTAAAATGGTCCCTAGAGATCTGAAAAAGTTGACTTGCCTCCAAAGGTGAACAATTCAATCCCTTCCAATCAGAAAGATACATCCCCTGTCTATAAAAAGGGAAAAGCTATTCCAAGTATAATATACAACCTAAAAATCTGAGGTTCCCATCAGCCATCATAATTTCTTCAGATTTTTTTAATGATGTCAGACCCCCTCCTCAGTTACTGAAATTATCACAGGAAAGGGCTGAAGTCCAGGTAAAGCAATGTGAAGGAGACCTCTGGCTTGAAAAGGAAGAGCAAATTTAGTGAGACTTCTTAATATAAAAAGGAGGTAATAAACTTCCCTATTATCCCTCCTTGCCTATGCTGCCTCCTTTCAGTAAGGAACTGAAGCACTGGCACATAGGATCACACAATTATTTTTCTTCATTTGCAAGCATGGTATACTCAAATTCCTATTTAAAGTTTCAATTATGCACACTTTTTGCTCACTTAATAGCCAAAGCACAATGATTAAAGTGACAAAATTTTCTGGTAATCTCCTTGATTTTCCATTTGCCATAGTTTTGACAAAAAGAAAACAAGATGTTCTTTTAAATTCTTTTCTTTTATTTTAAAAAATAATAAATTTTCAAAATATATTCAAAGATAGTTTTCAGCATTCACCCTAGCAAAACATTCTACAATTCTATAATCCTGTTTACTCTCATTTGGGGAGAATGTGAAACACTCTATGTGAATTTCAAACATCATTGGACTGGCAAGCAAAATTCATTTAGCTTAGGCAGTTTCTTCGAGCTTCCCCCTATCTCTCCCCAATAATTTTGTTTTTGTCTTTTAGATGTGATAGAGGCAAGAACAAAGAGGCTAAGATGTTCAAAGAGATGAGAAATAATGATCAGCACTTCTAAAAACAACTTGCAACTTCCTTAAAAGTTCAGGGTTTTTTAATATTTCAAAAATACTGATAAGGTGATAGGTCAGTATAAAATGCCACATTGAACTACACTAAAACTTTCCCCAAGTCCATAAAAAGTGACTTAAGCTTCTGTAAGCTCCTGCTGGCAAAGAACCTCACCACTTTTGGTTTTTCTGATGCTATTCTATTACTTTACCTTCTATCAGTTAAGCCTTTTCTTGTTTCCTCTTATTCTTCCCACCATTTCCTTCTCACTTATTAGTCCTCTCTTTGCCTTATCTTTTTGTTTCTATCCTTCCCTTTCTACTTAGCATGTCTGCAACTGAACTGTCACAACCCTCATAGGAAATAAGCTGATTACTTCTATTTAGCAGAAACTCTAAAAAGTAGTTTCATTGACTCAAGGGCACATAGTAAATTATTGGCAAGGCCATGAAAATCAGATATCTTATCTCCAAATCTATGACTGTGAATCATGAGAGTACTACTCTCATTTCAGCCCTTGCTACGTCATACTGGATAATAAAAATTTTTAATCTGAAAATGTATGGTCTAAATTTCACCTTGCTATAGTAATAAAGAGGTATATAAGTGACCTACTAAAACAGTAATTACAATTAATTACTAAGAATTTAGCAAACTATTAATAAACTTGATATTTGTTCATATTAAGGTACAACAATATCCAAATGTATACTGTTTTCTGGGGAGAGCAAGAATCTTAATCAAGATCTATATATAGAGTTTTCAAGTACAAATAAGAGAAAATCTGTATTTTTTCCAAATATAAACCAGAAATTTTATGTATGTATATAGAGGAGGGACTTCAGTTAAAATTCTTTAAGGAATATTTCATATTTAAATGAAACATTTTATATAAGCTCTATTGGTCAGTAAAATAAAGCTTGAAGTCCATACATACTTGGAAAAGAATATAAAAATGTAGAAAGAACCAATTTAAATTATTTCAGTGAATTTGGAGACAGTTTTAGAGATGCCTTTAAAAATTTTATCAGTCCACAAACATATTTTTTCACTTTCCTCCTGAGTTCTCATACATTTTTCACTTAGCCATGCAGTAGGGAGTAAGACAGTGGTTTGAAGTATATCATCAATGTAATGAGGTAGTTAGGGTGATGATGGATAGAATACTGGACTGGAGTCAGGAATGACATGAGTTCAAATCCAGACTCAGACACTTCTTACTTGTGTGACCCTAGGCAAGTCCCTTAAAAGGTGCCTGCCTCAATTTCTCCAACTATAAAAATGAGGATAAAAGCACCTATATCAATGAGTTGTTGTGAAAATCAAATGAGGCATCATTTGTAACGCACTTAGTACATTACTGGTACACACTAGATATTTAATAAATAGATGTTCCTTTCCATACCAATACTGTAGCTCATTTTAAAAAAATGCTTTTTAGGACAACTAGATGGCAAGCACCAAATACTAGAGTCAGGAAGACCTGAATTCATATCTGGCCTCATACACTCACTAGCTGTGTGACCTTGGGCTAGTCATTTAACCCTGACTGCCTTAAATTTTTTTTTAAATTCTTATATTTTTAGCCCCAAATTATTTCCTTCAGATCTTGAATTTAAAGTGATCTTTCACTTTAATTTTTTTTTGACAATTGAAAGTCATCTTTCAAATTGATTTAATACATCCATAGAGGTTAAAATGAACAATTGAGAGTCAATGCAGTGTGTTGGACAGAGTTACCTCAGAATCAGAAAGTCTGGGGTTCCGGCTCTGCTTTTGGACCATACTGGTCATAGCCTGACTAAGTTACTTAACCTTTCTGTTCCCCAAGCAACTCTTTCAGACTAAAATTTCAGAGCAGGGATTAATCTGTATTGATAGAGAAATCTCCTCTCTACAAAACTTTACTCTGCTGAAAGAATAGGTCTTAAAAAAAAAAAGACAAAGGACAAATTGAAATAATCAAATAAGACCTATAACACATACACATACACACATACATAATATATATGCACAACTTTCCTAACTTTCTTTTTTTATTAAAGCTTTTTATTTGCAAAACATATGCATAGGTAATTTTTCAACACTGACCCTTGCAAAACTTTCTGTTACAAATTTTTCCCTCCTATCCCCCACCCCCTCCCCTAGATGGCAGGAAGTCTAATATATGTTAATTATGTTAAAATATTTGACAGATCGAATATTTGTACATATATATTTATACAACAACTTTCCTAACTTTCAAAAAAAACCCCAAATATAATTGATCCCAGTAAACTATCGCTTGAAATCTAATAATATCAAGATTTCCATTATAAAGTCACTTTCCAATGCATTATTTTTTAAAAGGCAAAAAGATCATGGATAATAAGGAAAGAAATAGGCAGAAAGAAAAATTGTTTTGAACAATGGATATCATGTTATCTACAAAGAATTTAGATTTTACCCAAATCTCAAAATTAGAAAGTTGGGATAATCATCAGATTCTTAGGGAAAGAATATTGGAATTTGGCATCAGGAGCCCTGGGTTTAAATACTGCTTCCAATACAAACTAGTTGTGTGCCTGGCACACAGTAGGACACTCAATAAACACTTGTTCATTGATTGATTGTGACCACAAGTTAGGTATTGAATTGTCAGAACATTCCAATTTCCCACCCTGTCAAATGGGGGCAATAAAGCTTGCACAAGCTCACTTACAAGAGTATTGCGTGAGAACACATCAAACCTTCAAGTGCTACATAATTGGAGTTTTCCCAGTAAAATAGAAGCTCTCTGAAGGAGAGATCTTTTTTTTAATCTTTGTGTCTCCAGTTCCTACCACAATTTCAGACATATGATATCTGTTTAATGAGCGTTTTATTGAATTGAATTTGTTGATTTTCTAATACTACCAGATATATTACTGTAGAAACCTAAATTGGTTCATAATTTGTCCCAAGCAATAATTACTGAAACTATATAGATGTTATGGGATATATGGGAAGGAGATTGGAGTGGGAATAAAAAGATCTGCACCTGAATCCTATCTATGCTATTTACCATTTGGGTGGCCTCTTCCTTCATCTCTCTGGGCCTGGGTCTCATCTTCTCTGAGGTGAAGGCTTATGAATAACTACTTTAAATATTAAATAAATAAAAAATAAATCATACTAGATTAAATAAATAAATAAATAATTTCTAAAGTGACTTCCAACATTAAAACCTATCATTCTATTAAGTGTTTGGCTGACTTAAAGGCACTAAACCAACTAGTACTACCCTATTTCTGAACTTTCCTATCCAGTCACTTCACAATAATCTCTTAATTTGTAAACTGAAGTTTTGGTTTTTTTTTTTTCCTGGAAGTTAAATAATTTCCTATCATGTTTATCAGGTTAACTATAAGAGATTCAAGATAAAATAAGATCATATGTGAAATAACATATATCCCTAATAACAAATGTACCATCCATCTTATGAACCAGTCATCCTTTTAGGAAACTATTGAGAATTGGGCATTTGAGAATATAGAAAACATTATCACTAGGCAGCATAAAGTAGTACAGAGTGAAAATTTTAGACTGATGCTTTACTTATGCTGGTTCATTGTCATATTTTAGTATGGTTACTTGAGGGATTTCCCTTATTAAAAAAAAATAATACTTTATTCACTGATGATTGCAAAGCAATTATTACAAAGAAACATCTTTTAGAAGAAAAGAGGATACCACAGCAATCCTGATGTTGAAGCAGTTATCAGAAAAGGTGAGACAATTCAACTCTTTCTCTCTCTCTCTCTCTCTCTCTCTCTCTCTCTCTCTCTCTCTCTATATATATATATATATAAATAATAGGTATAGAGAGGAGGAATAGGGAAATATTGTGATCAGGGAAGTCGGGAGGAAGAAGAGAAGGAAAAAGGTAGAAAAGGAAGAAGAAAAAAAAGATGATGATGATGATGATGATGATGGGGAAGGCAAGGATTGCTAACAACATAAATTCCAGCAATTACAAGATAATTCCAAAAGGAGTACAGTGCTAACACCCAGGAGAATTAGGAAAGGCCTAGTGTAGGATGTAGCACCTGAACTGGCCTTTGAAGGATGCTAGAGAGTTTATATTAACTAAAAGTTACACATAATCAATTTCTTTGTTACTTTCCACTATTTTCTGCAACTTTCTGCTTGATCTGCTCTGTGCTTTCAAATTACAGAAAGAAGTTCTGAGCTCATCTGGAAGCAGGGAAGCAATGCATTTAGCTCACAATTGATTGAGATTTGTTACGTTAAATAAGATGTCCTCATTTCTTAAAATCATAGATTCCTGCAGATTTACATTTTTACCCTTAATTACATTAAATGTGATAACATTACTATAATAGGACTGAAAAGCTGGAAGCTAACATTCTAGTTTCAGTTTTTCCACTGAAGTCAGCTAGGCTTAAGCAAAAGTTAATTCAATTTGATTCAATCTAATTGAACACTTCTAAGTGCCTACTGTATACTTGTACTACCATTGGATATATCATTGTACTATTCCTTGGAGATATAAGGAAATAAAAATACAATAATTCTTTTTTGGAATTTGGATAATAAAATCACTTAAACTCTATGAGCTTCAGTTAATGAACTTCATCAACAAAATTCAGGTCAAAGGCATCAAGCTCTTTTATTACAGGCAGATTCTTACCCAGATTAATTGTAATTCAGGAATTTTTAACAAAATGAATAAAAATACAATATGATATAATTAATGTCAATTCGTGGTTTTCTAAGTCAATATGCAGCCCAGAGGGCTCCATTTGTATTTGGCTATGAATTCACCTGGATATGAATTTAGGTATAAATATTGAACTATGTTATCTCCAAAGTCTCTTCCTGCTCTAAATTTATGTGACTATAATTCTGAATATACTCTTAAATTGCTTCTCTTAAAAGAAATAATCAATATTCTATGCATTTCTAATCAAACTTTCTATGAAATATATCTGTTACTTCTAACATATTTCTGAAACTTTAAAATTTCTACCAATGTGAGAAAAAAGAAATTTCTAGGGATGCGATTAGGTGTTATTTCCTTTTCTGTTTTTCATCATAAAGTATTCAAAAATAGTTTCAAACTTCATATTTTTACAAGGGTTCATGCAAAGCATGCTGATACTTTGCATGTCAACTGTTTGATCTTTAGATTATGATTGGTAAAGTATTACATAGTTTAAAATATATACCTGAAAGAGCTACCAGAACAAGTGTGAACACCTGAAAGAATATTAGTGGCCATATAAGTACTTTCAAGTAGGTTAATCTTTAGTTAATAAGAACAACCTATCTGAAATTAGATCATTTCTACCATACATGTTGCTTTATGTTTTAGAAATGTTAAAAGGCTAACACATGGTGGAAAACATTTAAGAAGCGTAACCATGTGTGTCTTCTTACTAATCTTGAAATAACTCAATCTTTTCTGCATGCTCTAAGGCTCCAAATACATTATGGGCTCTCAATAAATATTTAAAAATTTAAAGATTCTCCAGCAGTGATGGTTGGACATACTTTTTAAAAATATCACAACAGAAAACTATTGTCAGGAAGCTAAAAAATTGCAGAAACAGCACTGCCTATTGAGAGAAGGCTGGCATTTGAGTTCAAGATCTTATTTGAACATTGGGTAAGTCATTTTGCCTATGCATATATGTGTGTATTCATATATGCATATATATCAACCAAAAACTTTCTTGGAGCACAGGATGGAAATCATTGTCATTACAGAAATACATGGCATTAGTATTTATGTAACAACAAAAACTTGTACACCAATGTGGAAACATGGTTCTGGGAAAGAGTGCTGTGTTTAGGGCCAAAGAATTTGAATTCAAATCATAGCTCTTTTATTGATTCCCTGTGTGATCATGATCAAGTCACTTTTTCATTCTTACCCTCAGTTCCTTCATCTGTAAAAGAAGGAAATGGGACTAGTTACCTTTTGCAGTCTCATAAAGCTGTACATCCTGTGACCTTAATATACTTAGCACTTAATATGCATATAACTGACATTTTCTATATTGCTACACTAAATTGACAGAAGGAAAATGTGTGGCTTCATCAGCCTAGTATTTTTCTGATTCACCTTGTCATCTTTTAAAAGGTCCTTAACATTACAAAATGTTGCCATTTCCCCCCCATTTACAAAATACTGGCAATTTACAATAAATAGAAAAGTAATTAAAATTAGTGGGTTGGTATTAAATATCTTGTGAAACATAATTGCCACAACTCTCTATACATTCTTTTGGAAACAAGATGCACGAATAAAACTTTTAAATCAAATTATTTTATTGACAAGAGAAGGAATTAAAAATAGCTGGTCAATAGGAATATAGTTTGCTATTAGTTATTATACTCAACTTAAAGTTGACCAGAAGTGTTAAATTATGTCTTAGTTTACAAGTTTCTTTACAAGCTTTCCTGCTTCATCAATCCCACATCAGAATCAGAATGGGTTTTAAATCTCCTTTGCATTTTAATTAAGAAAAATTTACTACATACACTTTAGGTGATAGATTGCCATTAAATATTACTTTTATTCGAAATTGTTCATTCACAAGAGACCATGTCTCCTGAGTGGCAACCCTGCCCTTCACTCTTGAACAGTTCAGATAAGTGTATTATTTATTTACAGTCTATTGTATACATTATTTATAGGGAATATGCCATAACTCTACTGAGCATATGGAATTTATCTTCATGAGATAGAGGTGCTTTCCTAAGTCAAAAGTGGCATAACCTTAAGTAGGTAACTTCCCTAATCTGTCAGATAAATTTCCATTTTTGATCTAACTATTAAATATTTGGTATAACCAGATATGTAAATTCTGTTTTGATTATCATTCTTTTCATGATGGTTTTTGATACATCTTCCACTAAATAAAATTAGGTATTTTTATTTTGAGGTTGTTGGTGATTGTATTCATTATTATTATTAAGCATAATAAGAAACTAAATGAAAAAAATAATATAAACATGAAAAGAAAAATGGTGAAAGGACTCTATTAACCCTTTCTCTCCTTTTATCATGAGTTGTCCGTACTTTCATTTCTAACAAAATCTGCTAATGTTTTCTACTTACCAATCTAGGGACTCAAATCAGGAACACCTTGGTTCAAGCCTTAACAATATCTTAGGCAAGTCATTTGACCTCAGGAAACTCTCTACATTCTAAAACTTATAACTTACAACCCCTCACAAATGAAGTCACAGGGTAAAACAAAACCAAAAAAAAAAAAAAA